>CAXIUB010000153.1:0-19618 GCA_964034835.1 Muscina levida | reverse complement strand
AAATGTTCACTGCCAATATACACAAACACTCCAAACCATAAATACAATAAAAGCCAGAAATAATACAAAATCAACGACAACGGAACGATAGTTATATTTCGAGTGTGCAATAAAATCATTTAGGGGGAAGCAGGGCCCAAAATGTAGTAGAAAATATGTGATACTCAAATGATCTCATAGACACTGTGTGTATATAGAGCCGATATTTGGGGTTCATCTCCGTCTCCATTGGTTTATCTTCCTCGAAAAAGGCCTTGTTATTTTAAAGCTTGAGAACATAATAACAAAACTGGTTTGATTGTCAACGTGAAAGTAAAAGTAGCCCAAAAAATAAGAAGTTCTGCATTATTCGTTTTGCCAAGTTACATGTCATAATCATTTAAAATCGATTTGAAGTTAGCAAGTATCGTATAGGGGAATTTGTCACATTTTAGGGTATTTTGTTATATTGTTATATAGTGGCGGGACCGGCCGTGGCATAGTGGTTAGAACACGCGACTACCATGCGGGAGATCGCAGGTTCAAACCTGGTTCCAGTCATCTTAAAAGAAAAGAATAAATAAAATTGTCTTTCATTGTCTGCTCCCCTCGAATGTTGTTTGACAGCAACTTCGCAGTATTAAGCGTCGATTCAATCGTCGTGTCTAGTAAGAGCTTCTCAAAACAGTGACGTTCGCATTCGTTGATAAATAAGTAGGTACCGTTAGTTGTGAATCTAAAAATAGAAAGCGTGTTATTTCACAACAACGCGAGAAGCTATCCCATACCTCATTCATGGGGTGCAAAGGGAAATGAAGTTAAGTAAGTTATATAGTGGCGTATGATTATCATCAGTAATATTCCTCATAAATCATACGCCACGGAGTACAACAGTTTTATTGTAACTGCTACAAAATAAACCCATTTCAAAATCATTTGATGAATAAAAAAGTGAAACTGTTGCTTATGTAGGGAAACCTTATATGAACGGATTAAAGGAATTGTAATTCTTAACTTTTTTTTAAATTTGTTTCAGTTAAATCGGACTAATGGTTCTCGAGTTATGTCAAAAAAAAGAGGCTAAAACGTGACAATTCCCCTATATGATACTTTCTAACTTCAAATCGATATTAAATTATTATGGCATTTAACTTGACAAAACGAATGATGTAGAACTTCTTCTTTTCGGGGATATTTTCACGTGCAGTTCTTAGAATTGAGTCCCAAATCAATAAGCTGAAATATGTTGGACTGTGTAGGTCGCATGACTTCGAAATGTAGATATGCATATTTTTGCATATATACACTCAAGACTTTTTAAAGGTGAGTGTCATCCCGCAAAGTTGTACATATTAGGTTCGCAGAAATACCATACGCTGCCATGACATCTACGATATTATCATATTTGTCTCTCTAAAGTTGCGTTGTAATTGAATTCAACCTTCTCCAGAATTTGTTGTAGTTTGAATATCTGGTCGGTCGTGATTTACAAGGTCTAAAGCCAAACTGATCATAAGGCCCAGTTATGTTCGATAAGTGAGGCTTTTTATTCGGTCATTCAATAAAATTTGTTTTTACCTATCGCCTTTAAAATCTGCTGTTATTGCGGCCCTGAAGTGGTCTGTTGCTGGCAAAAAAGATATATTTTTGCAAAATGTGTGAAAACGTATTCAGTTGCATAACCGCATCCAGTACTATGATAGCAGAGCATACATTTATAAATTCAACCAAATGTCAACACCCACAGGCTAACTGGCGGTTGTTCATACGAGTGCATATATGAATGGTTGTCAAATGCTACTGCAGTAACAGTAATAAGCCAATACACATATACATATAATTTTAAAGCGGGGCATATTTAATTGAAAACAAGGAAATTTTAACTGAATTTCTTCATATCATTGTTAGGAATAACGTATTATTTTTAGACAGTTACTTCACAGAAATAGTAACAGACATTTGTAGAGAATTATTAACATTATACTGTTATAATAATGACAGACTTTGTCGCGTTGTGCCTTCAAAGTTATTCATAAAGATGTTCGTACTGTAACAGTTTAATAACAATTGCTCCATTATCAAGGAATTTACTAAGCACTTTCTTGCAATCGTATGTTAGGATTATATGACGCACGTAGAAAAGTATTATGTTTGCTTCGATCTTTTGCTTTTCTTCTCTTGTTCATCACGCCAAGTTCTGTAAGGTTTTCATTAACCTGGTCATTCCAGTGGAGTTTTGGTCACCCTCTTCTGTGTCGTCCATCAAGTTCATTGTCGAAGACTTTTGGATCTGTTGCATTTTCATCCATGCATACAACATGGCATCCGACGTCGATACTCTTATATATTTTACGGAATATTCAATATTGTCTACGTCATTAGCGTAAGCTAGTAGTTTGTGGTTTTGATTGAATATTGTGCCATCATTCAATAAACGCATGTGCAAAATTTTTCGGACTGTCCGAAAAAAAGATACACATGCATCTAGAACTAGGGTGTGATATAGGTGATGTGTGTAAGAAGTTCCAGAGTAGGTGTAGCAAATTTTGGATTTTCGCTGTTTTTCCTACTGATACAAGATAATGAAACTGACCATATTCAACTACACTGCACTTCGGAAGTTTTGTGGGGAATATAAATTTTTCACAAATATGTTATTTTGTATGGAAGGTACAGGAATCGATCGGTCGATATAGTTCATATTCACTCCTGAGTCCAATTTCAATTAGCTTATAACTTGTTCAGTGTATTTATCATAATAATAATGATATCATAATGATAAAACTGCCCAAAGTAAAATATCCTCCAGTTGTCAGTTTGGATGTCATATTTATAAGTGTAACCAAACGTATACACCAATATTAGATGATCATTAATACTGAACTGTTACTTATTTTATGACTTACTTTCATAACATCATAATTAGATTCATTAGCATCATAAATATTATTAGATGTAATACTCCAGTATGTTTGTAAGATCACGCCCACAACTTGTAATAATTTGCTCTTTCTCTCTTTCTATTTCTCTTGCTCTCTGAGAATTACAATGCAAATAAATCATCCTACCTTAACCTCGCTCGCTGAGAGCTCGCTCTATTTATAAGATCTATATATCCTACATATATGTACATATATATCCTACATATTCCTTTACGCACTTATAGTTACTGTTAAAGGAATAACCTTTCGCACTAGATATTTGTATGTATGTATTTCGTAAAATCAACTCTCACTGCGAAACGGTTCTAGACGAGTTAAAGATTCTCATAGTTGGTATAAAAGGAGAATATAATTTGTAACTATTGTTATTCGAGCTTACATAAATTGTTTAATAAACAGTCAAAAACCTTAAGTCTGTTTTTTCAATTAAAAAGGCAAAAATAAACTAACACAGATTGTCACTTTGAGCAGGAAGACCATTTGGCTACTGCGGACTTTGGCAATTCTGCTTAAAAACCTTATACTAGTCGTACCATAGGAAGCCTAAAGGCTACTCGGACACTGGTCTCTTAACAGAGCTTAATATTACAAAACACATAAATAAATTAATAGGAAAAAACATTTCCTACATAAGAAAGAATAATGATTCTAAAATAGTTAAATTTATCAATTTAGGTAATTTAATACCGAGTCATACTTTCTAAATCGTTCATCTTACGCAGGACATGACTAATTTCAGTGTATTTACAAAAAAGATTTGTATGTAAAACTAAAAGGATCAATTCGGTCATTTGTATGTGAACTACCAGAAGGGTTGTGACAAAGGTTTGGGTTTTCTGAGGGTTTATCTGTTATTTCAAGGTTGTTAAGCTAACCAAATTTAATTATCCTCTTTTGTTTAATTCAAATTTTACAAAAATATCTAATTTTATATGGGAGTTACCAGAAAGGGTGGGGGTATTCTGCTTAGTTAAAATCCCATTACTTCATTTTAGAAAATATTAAAACTGATAAATTTTCATCAAGATCATTTAAGATTTAATCCCAGTTATCCTGCCCACCAGCCATCCAACGAACTCAATTGTCTTAAAAAGCCATGAAACGAATCTGGTCCTTTAATGTGATACACCTTTTTTCGTGTCAAATGATATATTCCATCATTCCTAAGGGCGATAGTCAAAAGACCATCTGCAATTTGATGGTCTAAATACAATATGACCACGCCAGCTCCCCCACCTATCGAAAATAAAAATTTTGTCTGCTAATTTTAACCTATAGTTCCGAGGATTACCAATTTTAACCCTTTCCACTGCACCCTCAAGTTCGAAATACAAATTTCGACTGCGAAGTTGTAATTTATGTGCCGAATACTATACATATGGTGATTTCCTAGCGTTGCGGACGCACATTTTTTTTATGTTTTTCAAAAAGCTGAAATACTTTGAAAAATAAAAAATTAAAGAAAAAAAAAATGGCAGCTCTGAATTTGTGAGACGAATACCTTTCGTTGAATTACCCACACTTGCCCCCAAACCCAACGATCTCTAGGTGAACCGTTTTTATGGAAGATGTGGGTCCCATATGTCCGAATGGAAAAAAAATTTGGTATTTGAAACACACATATTTTGCTCGATTTTCGGTTTCTGTTTTTGTTGGACCTGGCCATAGAATTCCGAATTTTACCCAAAAGTTGTGTTTTTCATATACTTTTTTATACTTTTCAGCGCATTCGAATAAGGTTTCCTAGCCTGTTACAAAAAAAAATGCCGATTCAAGCACAGTATTATTATACTTTGTCAATATTAATGATGTGAAAAAATGTTTATACGCCATGTAATCTTTGAATAATGATGTCTAAATGAGGGGTTCAAACAGACATACACAATTTTTTGATGTCCAAATATACCTACATTTATAATTTGACTAAAAAGAAATCCATCCCAGCATCACCTACCGGATCTATTTATACGTACAACTTTTTCTCATGACCAAACAATAATTCATTCTGAATTTCTGTTAAACTGGTCGATACATTCAAATGTTTATACAAATAAATGGAGCTACAACCGAACCTATGCTGTTAATATACTGTAGCTATACGTTAAATGTTTTCTCATGACCTAATAAAAATCATTTCTGAATATAAATTCAACCCAGTGCCACCTACCGGGTCCAAACTTCCTTTAACCCTAATTGGGCTTCAACCAAAACTATGGTGTGAGTATGGATACTAATGCTGGGACAGCTATAAACACAAACGTTTTTTTATGTTAAGAGGCTTTTTTGTGTTTTTGGAAACTGTACTTCTGATTGCCACAACTTAAAACGAAAACCAAATATTTGTATATCCCAATATATTCCTTCATTACAATTAGGGGAGCATGACAGGAATTGCGTTCGGTAAAAGTAAGACAGAGAACATGCATGAATGGAATAAAAATCCCTTACTCTTCTATTCATTGCTGTACGAAAAATATAATAAAAATTTAGCTCTTTGTTAGCGAAACTATTCTTCGAGCATTATAATTTTATTCAAAAACTTAATTTTGAAAATGTTCTATGAATTTTTTAAGCTACGCATTCATTACAACATATAACATCTGACGTTATCATTTGCCAGCAATATTATTGTCCGTCAGTCGCATTGAATGCTATCTTCGTTAACACTTTGTAATTTTGCACTGTTGTCCGTAATTGGTAATCAAGTTTCTTATCCTACTTTTATTTGAACAAAAAATGCAATGTGAATTGATGAAGCAGATTTGATTACTAATGAGAAGTGCTCAAGTGTGGAGCTATCATCTAGTTGTTTAGCATCATAGTTAGGATTTCATATTCGTAATTTGTTACAAGGCATTTACAAATTTTCTTTGTAATATCGCTGTATTTTTCATATGAAAATCTTTCTTATGAGGATTAGTGATTTCTTAATTACTGCAAATAAAATATCGCTTACACCCATTGGATTTCACTTGGCGTAAATGTAATGTGTATTTGGCATTAATTAATGTAAGTAATGTATGGATGCTGATATGGTGGACATATTATTCGCAAATTGCAGCCGAAGGTTACTTCGATATAGGTTGCGTATTTTAGTAGCTGTGAGTAAACCACGCGTCGGGCCTTAAGGGATATGTTGATATTTATGTTGATAAATTACACACTGTGACAAAATGAAAAAAGTTTAAGGTGCATGTTGTAGGTCTGGTCGAGTACAACATGAATCTGTAAACCAAAGTTTCCTAATACCTTCAAAATATTGAATTAAGATTCATAAATGGGTTTTTCGGGGCTTTCAACACTTATGACCTAATAACTAAGTCAGGTCTGAACCAATATTAAATTTATTAAAGAAAAATGTAAGACCTTTCCAACGATATATATCTATATATATAAAAATGGTGGCAAATATATGTAGTAATTTATCAATTGTGAACGGCTGGGCCGATTTTGCTCAAGCTTTTTTTTGGGAAAATCTTTCGGAAAATTAGAAAAATTGCCTTTTTGTATGAAATTTTGTGTGCAATTGTTGCAGAACGACTTTTCGATTAGAAAAATAGAAAATTTTTGTTGAAAAATTCCGGAAAAATTCAATAAAATTTAATTTTTTTTCGACGAAATTTTGCATTTTTTCGTATGATTAAATAAATTTTGACGATGTAACAGTGAAAAATTTCGGATAATTATTCCAAAATGACTTTTCGAATGGAAAAGTAGAAAAATTCTTGGTGGAAAACTCGGAAAATTCCGGGAAAACCTGGATTTTTTTCTAAAAAAAAATTTGCATTGTATCGCTCGATTTGATAAAAATCACAAATTGAATTTTTGTTTAAAATTTTGTGTGCAATTGTTCCGTAGTGACTTCGAATGGAAAAATAGAATATTTTTGTTGAAAAATTACGGAAAAAATTCCACAAATTTGAATTTTTTTCGCCGAAACGTGTTGTTGTACAGTTGATTTTTTTGGACGATATTAACGTGAAAAATTTCGGATAATAGAAAAATTATTGGTGGAAAACTTGTAAAAATTGATTTTTCGACAAAATTTGCATTCATCAAGCGATTTAAAATTGAAAATTCGATTTAAAATCTTCTTCATGAGCATAACGCATTGGGCCGATTAATCAAAAACCTCTGGGTGCCTTGCAAGACAATTCAATGCTCCCACTATGAATGAAGTCGCAGTAGTGATTGTTATGTCATGAAGAATTTGTAAGCACGCGATATTGTCCTCAAGCGTCGGTATGGTGGGCAATTAAGTCACGTGTACGAGACTAATCGGTCATATGATGCACTTCAATACCCGTTGATGCTCTGTCGTGCAGAGGATGGCTATCACCTCAATTAAAATATGGTTAATAGAATGAAAGGTTTGTTTAGAAGTCATCACTTCTTTTTATACCATCACCCTTAGGGATGAGGGTATATATCATTTGATACGAAAAAAAGTGTAACGCATTAAAGGAGACGAGTTAGACCCCAAGTATCTTAAGACCAAATTCGTTTCAGAACTTTTTAAGAAGAATGAGCTATGTCCGTCTGTCTGGCTGGCTGGCTGGCTGGATGGCTGGTCAGCAGGATAACTCGAGTAAACCTTAACGGATCGGTATGAAAATTTGCCAGTATCAATATTTTTCAAAACGAACTTAAGGGATTGTAAATGGGCTGAATAGCCCCACCCCTTCTGGTACCTCCCATACAAAATTACCTATTTTTGGAAAATTAATATTTCTTCCATAACTTCCAAACGGACAACCGGAAGATGTTTGAATTTGGTCAGTTTATTTACCTTGCAAAAGTAGACAAACCCTAAGAAAACCGAAACCTTTGCCCCACCCATTCTGGTACTTCCCATACAAATGACCGAATTGACCCTTATAGTTTTACATACATATCTTTTTTGCAAGTAAACTGAGATCACTCTAATTTTGCGTATGATGTTTGATTATAAATATTAGACTCAGGTATGAATATGGACTATATCGGTTCACGCCTTCTGGTACCTCCCATACAAAATGACCTATTTTTGGAAATTATATATTTCTCCAATAACTTCAAAACAGTCACTTGGGGGGTTATGAACATTGGTCGATAAATGAATGTTGTGATAGGAGGCGAAACCTCAGAGAGCCTAACTATTTGACACACCCCTTCTGGTACCTCCCATACAAATGACCGAATTGACCCTTATAGTTTTACATACATATCTTTTTTGTAACTAAACTGAGATCACTGAAATTTTGCGTATGATGTTTGCTTAAGAAAATTAGACTCAGGTATGAATATGGACTATATCAGTTCACGCCTTCTGGTACCTCCCATACAAAATTACCTATTTTTCGAAAATTAATATTTCTCCTATAACTTCCAAACGGACTCTTGGGGGGTAATGAAAATTGGTCGATTAATTTATGTTATTATAGGAGGCAAACCCCTAGAAAACCTAACTATTTGACGCACCCCTTCTGGTACCTCCCATACAAATGACCGAACTCACCCCCATAGTATTACAAACATATCTTTTTTCTAAGTACACTGAATTCAGTCAAATTATGAGTAATTTGTACGCTTATGAAAATATGAATTAGGAGTGAATATGGACTATATCGGGTCACCCCTTCTGGTACCTCCCATACAAAATTACCTATTTTTGGAAAATTAATAATTCACCCATAACTTTAACTTTTTATTGTGATAGGAGGCGAAACCTCAGGAAACCTAACTATTTGACACACCCCTTCTGGTACCTCCCACACAAAGGGCCGAACTCACCCCTTCAGTCTTACATACATATCTTTTTTTGTAAGTGCACTGAATTCAGTCAAATTATTCGTAAGTTGTACGTATGAAAATTTGAGTTAGGAATGAATAAGGACTGTATCGGTTCACCCCTTGTGGTACCCCCTATCAAAATTAATTTTTTTTTAAAAATTAATATTCTCACATAAATTCCAAACCGGCACCTATACCCCCTACACAAATAAGTAAAGTTGTGGACGATTTTGCACCACAAGCAGGGGAAAAAATATACATAAGTAATTTTATTTTAATTAAAAATCTATTCATTTCAATAACTCAAGACTTCAACAATATCTTATATTGGGTGATGGTATTTATCAGTCAGTTTACCTGACTGAAATTTCTGTACTGGTTTTAATTTTATTTTTTAATATTTTTTTAAGTTTAATGTAGATTTTAGCCACTATTTTACTACATTACCCTAATGTTTATTACATTATTTATGAAGTAAAGTCTGTCATGTATAAAACGCATATTTGCTTGTAAAAATTGGTGTAAGTTATCTATGTATTCTATTCTTATTTTTTCTTCTCAGATTTATATTAATGAATAAAATAAATTCGATATTTCGATATAGATAAGATAAATGTTAACGATCCTTCCTTAAAAATCAGAGGGTTATTTCGTAATAATCGTAATTAGTTCTCTTGCAAATCATCTTCTTTGCAAACATGCGGTCCGAATTAGTGTTCACTATTACTGTTTACACTTTACATACATAGTATATGCGTATGTAAATTGTGTTTGCCTTGTGGCAGCTCACACAACGATACTGTGAAATTTTACATTTGGTTTACGCTTACAGCCATTTGAAAGGCTGTGGAATGTAATATAAATATGGTATTGTCAAAAAATTGCGTTCGCCCATAGCTGACTGATATAACAATGCATTCTAATTTATAATTTCGCCGGAAATACCATCTGATGCACAACAAATAATAGTTTAAAATATTTATTTGTAGTTGCAACAAAAAAAAAAACAAACATTTAAAACATTACATAGAAATGTAGAACATATTTTTGTACAAAACAAAACAAAATAAATGATGGGTAATAAATGCAGCCATTTTTTTCTAGTGGAAACTGGGAATGTAGTTTGATTTGGGTATACAAAATTCAAAGCGAAAATTGTAATTTTGGTTCCCTCATAATTGCTATTGTTGACCGCGAACTGGCTGGCCCGCTACTGTATACGAAACTTGTAACACACTGGAGAGAGAAAAATTATACGCTTCACTATATTTTGGTGCCGATGTACTCGAGGAATCATGGTTCAAAAACTGATTATAAGGAATGAAAGTGAATCAAAAACTACACTTTTACATCCAACAACAACAAAATTGTATTTAGTTAAGTTTATCATTTTTTGCTTTTCTTTACATTATGGGGTGATCATAAAATCCTACGCAGTGGTTTTAATTACGATTATTAAAGCAAAACCCAAATTTAAAATAAAAAACACTTGAGATCTCTTCTTACTCTTAAAAATTAAAAATTCCTTTTGGTCATACTATTTATCAGGGTTTTTATAGTTGAACTTTCCCAAGATGCTAATACTGCTGATTTAAGCTTTGCAACGCTATTGTATTGCCTGTAGTTGGAGTACATTTTATGAACAAGACCGCCCCATACATTTTCAATAGGGTTCATGTGAAGAAAAAACGGCGACCCCTATAAGACTTCAGGGTTTTCTGACCGAACTCAACCTTTTTATTCCTTACTGGAGTGAGTAGATGCATTCTCTTGCTGAAAAATTTAATTTATCTTCTGGTTTAGCTTCATGAAGGCAGTACTAGCGAATTGGGACTCCTTAGAAAGTCCAACACCAAAAACCCTGATAAATAGTATGACCTAAAGGCTTTTGTACTTATTGAAAGTAAGAGAGATCATATGTATTATTAAAAAAGTGTTTTCTACTTTTTCCTTTTATTTTATTTAAAAAAAAAAAATTTAAAAAAGTTTAATTTCGTAATCAAAAACCATTGCTATAATTTCATGATCACCCCATAATGTGAAGAAATGCAAAAAGGATAAACTTAGCTGAATACAAGATTGTTGTGGTTGGGTGTCTTTCATTACTCTCTTCTTCTCATACGAACCAAGAATATACCCGAATACGCTCTATATATTGAATTCGTATTACCATTTTTTGAGATAATTCGGCCACCAACGTGTGGCTTAACAAAGGGATGATCTCACGCGCTGCATAGCATATTACGCCGTCGTGTTGGAACGATTTCTCATTTAAATAATGTGCAATGACATGATAAATAAAAAAATCAATTGATCGTCCACTGGCTCTAGTTCTTCTACCAGTTGGATTTTATATGAAAGTAGACCAAGATCTTTCCTCAGCATTTGCAGAGACCGAGTTGCTGAGAACGGCGTCGGTTCGATAAATTCGAGTCCCCTATCACACTTACGTCTACAGCGTCGATGGCTTCTATTAGCTGCTCAGATGGATGATTATATGCACCCTAAACTTTACAAAGGGCTCCATAAGTTTGGCGAACAGAACTCGCATTTTATCTATAGGATTTATTACCGATTCGCTCTCCTGAAAAGTAATTAAAAAATACATATCTGTAAAGTAAATTAAAAACAATTCACTGTTTTAGTCTGCGTAGCTACCATGTGTCCTTAATTGCCTGGTGTACGGACCATTATTTGATACAGTTAAAAAGTTAAGTATTGAAGTGCGTGGGCAGAGCCTCGGCACTTTTTACTTATTAAGTTCCAAATAGCCTGTTCATTAGGGCGGACGTGGTAATCGTTTACCAATATCAGAATCTATTCTGTATGCCAACACTCAGAGGCCATAACATTTTAACCAATACATAGATTTGCTTCTGTAATACATCATTTAGTTTTTGGGAAGTCAGTTTTACGCAGAAGATTTCGATTTGTGTTCATTAAAAAAAAAAAAATTCTATCTGAAATCTTCCTGCTTCCCAGCGCGAGCTAGGAATTGATTTTAGACACAAACTGTTTTGGTGACATTTTCTAACAATTTATCGTAGATTTCGATTTTGGTTACGATTTTTGCGAATAAAAAAATTGGCCCACCTTAGTATTCATATCTCTGGGCGAACTGCAATATACTGTGGAATTTTGACAGTTATAACTTCTTATTTTAAAAGGGTTGTAGCAGCAGCCTACTTCCACCCTTACTGTAATTCATACTGCAACAATAACATATGTAACAAATTAAATCTTCATACCTCTGATAGTTCATGAGATATACCTTTTTTTTACTTTCAAGTTGTATGGGCGGTGACTCCTTTATCCAATCACAACTAAGTACAGCCATAGACTAACAACAGGTCATCAATACCACTTTCTACAATTATCTTATAAATCAGTTTATTATAAAAGCCACCAGAGAGATTTTTGAAAAAGGGGCGAGGCACCGCCTTCTTCCTACCTGGCAGTAATTAATACTGCTCTAACATCATATATACCAAATCTCATATTCATACCTCTGATAGTTCATGAGATATAGCCCTTTTTATTTTCAAGTTGTATGGGCGGTGCCACGCCCCTTTATTTAATCACAACCAAATATAGTCAGGGACTATCTACAGGTCAACAGTACCACTTGGTAAAATTTTCGTATCAATCGGTCTATTAGAAAAGCCGTTAGAGCGATTTTTGAAAAGGGGGCGAGGCACCGCCCTCTTCCACCTTGGCTGTAATTAATACTACTCCAACAACATATATACCAAATCTCATCTTCATAACTCTGATAGTTCATTAGATACAGCCCTTTTAATATTCAAGTTGTATGAGTGGAGCCACGCCCCAAACGTATACAAAAAAACTTATGCAAATCGGTCCAGCCGTTTAGGAGGAGTTCAGTCACAACACACGCACAGTAGAATTTTATATATTATATATAGATAAAGGGTTTACAAGAATTGTACAGTAAAAGAGAAATATAAGTGCTAAAAAATAATTCCGGTGTGTTCTCTCCTTCAATTTCATATACATAAGTAGTGAGATTACGTGAGGGCACACTATGGTCCTCGGCCCTTAAGCCAGCTCAAACCATTAGTGAACTTCACCAGATTCTCCATGTTACATGACGACAATTCGGTGAGACTGTCAAAGAACCATTTCCCGGGGAATTGCTTTCTTCTTCTATGAAGAGCTAGGCAATGACATAACAAATGCTCAAAGCCTGCAATAATCTTTCTGTATCGTCTCCCAGTTGGAAAAATAGACCAGTATAATAAAAACCACAATGGCTTTGGATCTTGCTGTTTGTCGCTTAGTTTTTCAGCTACAACTCAAGAACCATTGATGATTTCTCATGACATTCTTCAGCAGAATTGTATCTAAGGCTTAAAAAAATAAATTCTTTTAATATATCTATGTAAAAAATTAAGTTGGACTAGTTCTATCTAATAAAAAGTTGAAAAAAGAATTATTTATCGTCTTTTTCATAATTTTTTTTTTCAATAACTCCAAATTTAGGGCCATATATAGGCTGTCTCATCTGTGATAGGTAGAAAATTGTTTATTTCTGATGATATTGAATGATGCCTCTGACCCAAGTACTTTCCTGGTACATATGAAGCGAGTTTACATTTGCTACTCCCTACATATCAATGTACAACGTATGAGTAATTTTAATTTCATGAGGATTTTATATTAATCATACGCTGAAAACCTTTGGGAACGAACTTACTTTACTGGCCTAGTATCTTCATCCTGACTTGGGAATTCTCACTCCCCAGACAATGACCCCGAAAATGTTTCACAGTGTAATTACACATTGCAACAGAATGGAAAAAAAACTGGACGAACTTTGGGAGTGACATACTGCATGATGAAGATCTAACAACATGAATCTGTATACCAAAGTGTCCTAAGACCCTTAATATCTTGACTATCCTCACTTATGGGGAATAGGGAATTTTCTAATTTGAGTCTTTCTGATTGTTATTCATTTGGAAATAACCAGATGCTACCTTTGGAGGTTCCCAAGCAGCTCACAACGTCCGAGAGTTCACGTATTCCCCGGGCAATGCTACTGAACATTCGTTAGAGTGTGAGAAGGCGAAATGTTGAATAACCTAATAGGCATACTACCACCCTTGCGTCTTAGGAAGTAGGTAAAGGAAGTTACTGAAGCTCAACACAGACTCTCTTAGTGGCTTTGGCGGACCCAAGAAACTAGGATCGGGCGCGGTGGCCTAATAAGTCACTCTCCTTAAACAAAATTATTATGAAAACACGAAGAAAAGAAAACACAATAACCCATCCCCCACCCCCCCACCCCAAATATTGACAACCCCCGCAAACGATATAAGGACCATGTTTAAGGATATGCACCTGGAATGTCCGAACTCTATACAAAGATGGTGCCTCTATCCAACTGGCGGATGTCCTCGACAAATACAAGGCTGACATCAAAGCCATACAGAAAATGCGATGGACGGGACAGGAACGCACACGACGAAAGAACTGTGACATCTTTTACAGCTGCCATGCAGAAAGACACAAATTTGGATGTGGTTTCATAGTCGGCAAGAGACTTCGACACCTGTTCTCGCAGTTTAACCCTGTAAGTAACCGAATAGCCACTATTCGCATCCGGGCGAACTATTTTTACATTACGCTGATTTGTGTACACCCCCTGACGGAAGACAAAGACGATGACATTAAAGATGCATTTTGTGAGCGCCTGGAGGAGATATATGACCGCTACCCTGCACATGACATTAAAATTGTTCTGGAAGATTTTAAAGCTAAAATATGAAGAGAAGATGCTCTTGGTTCAGCAGTCGGAAAATTCAGTCTGCGCAACATCACCTTCGATAACGGATTCAGACTAGTTAGCTTCGCGTCGGCAAGAAACATGGTTGCGAGTGGAACCAGATTCCCGAAAAAAGATGTACACAAGACAACTTGAATATCTTATCTTAACTTAATTTCCCTTTACACCCGATGAATGAGGTATGGGATAGCTTCTTGCGTTGTTGTGAATTTACACGCTTTCTATTTTTAGATTCACAGCTAACGGTATCTACTTGTTTATCGACAAATGCAAACGTCACTGTTTGAGAAGCTCTTACTAGACACGCCGATTGACTCGACTCTAATACTGCGAAGTTGCTGTCGACAACATTCGAGGGGAGCCGACAATGAAAGAAAACTTTATTTCATTTTTTGTTTTCAGGAGTTGAACCTGTGATCTCCCGCATGGTAGTAGCGTGTTCTAACCAATATGCCACAGCCGTTCCCAACTTGAATATCCCCTGATTAAAAATACAAGAAACCAGATTGATCACGTGGTAATTGATGGAAGGCATGTCTCAAGAGTTATGGACGTGCGTGTGATGCGCGGTGCAAATATTGACTCGGATCACCACCTAGTTGCAGCCAAGGTACGCACACGATTAAGTAGTGCTTAAAGTGCTCGTAACCAAACGCAGAGGAAGCTAAACATCACTAAGCTGCATATCACCGAGATATCCAATGCCTACTCCAACCAACTCTCTCAATTAATCTAAATAAACCCCCTATGTCCCGTGCTTTAGAAAGGCGATCCAAGTGTGTGTACCAAACAGTGTGCCTTTAGACCTGGCAAATCCACCACCGACCAGATATTCATACTACGACAAATCCTGAAGAAGATCAAAGAAGAGAAGAAATGCAGATCGACACCTACCATCTGTTCATCGATTACAAAGCTGCATTCCGCAGACCGTTACGACAGAAAATATTAGATGCTATGGCTGAGGAACAAAGATCAAACTGTACCAGACACTGATTATGCCTGTCGTGCTCTAGGGTGCAGAATCCTGAATAATGACACAAGAGATTCAATCTATTCTGGGAGGTTTTGAAAGAAAAATACACATTGTATGAATGAACAAAAACGCTCCGGCTTGAAAAGTCTTCGGCAATAAACTCGATGGGCGGCGCAGGAGGGGTCGACCAAAACTCCGATGGATGGACCAGGTGAAAAAGCTGTTATTTAAGCATGGCTTAAACATCAGCAGCTCTATATATAACTAAGCTTATTTAGCTTGTCTAGTTTTAAAATTAAATTCACTTCCTTTGAAAATTTAATTTGAATTCTTAGTTTTGCTACAACATTTCAATCACCATATACCGCTAATACCAAATAAGGAGACAACACCAAAAAGTTGTTCTTAATGCAATTTTCACTATAGTCAGACGATGGCCACCTATAAAAAACTTTTTTGCAATAAACTAAAAAAAATTATTTCGGTAATAAAAATAAATTTTGTCGAGTTTATTTCGACGACGACGACTTAGAGTAACAAAAAAATGTCATCACATAATATCGTTCGTGACGGTCATATACAGTCTGGCATGGATGCACTCGTAAACTTCCTCATGTTTTGTCGCACCTAGTTAAGCGATAAATATTGTACTTGAATGTACTTACTGCACTTCAAGTTCAAGAAATATAAAAAGTAGACAATAAGATAGTGTGGATGTAAAATCTGCGATGACTGTGGAAATAAAATGAGTGTAAGACGCAAAATAAACAAGCAAGATTGTGTTGGTCTGGAAAACTTACCTACAAGAAATCTAAAGTTTGTTTTACTTTAAGATAAGATAGAATATGTATGACTAGTGGACCCCGCAAATATTACAAAAATTACTCTTCATATCTATATATATTAAAATGGTGGCAAAAATTTATAGTAATTCATCAATTGAGAACGGCTGGGCCGATTTTGCTGAAATTTATTTTTTCAGTTATTCGTAATTGCCAGGAGAAGGTTTATGTAAAAGAAAATTTTGGGAAAATCCTCAGGAAAAGCCGGAAAATTTGAAAAACCGAAAATTGATTTTTTGTATGGAATTTGGTGTGCAATTGTTACGAATTATTTTTCGAATGGAAAAATAAAAAAAATTTGTTGGAAAATTCGGAAAATTCCGGAAAAATTCGAAAAATTTTAATACTATTTTTCGACGAAATTTAGCTTTTTGTCGTACGATTTGATAGTTTTGAACGATGTAACTTGCGAAAGATTTCGGATAATTATTCCGAAATTACTTTCCGAATGGAAAAATAGATAAATTCTCGGTGAAAAACTCGGAAAATTCCGAAAAAATCGAAAAATTTTAATTTTTTTTTGCAATATTTTGCATTTTATCGCCAGATTTGAGGTAAATCCCAAATTAAATTTTTGTCGGTTTTTTAATAGAGAAATAGAAAATTTTAGTTGGAAAATTATGCAAAATGCCAAAAAAAAATTCTCTTTTTTTTCGACAAAATTTTGCATCTTATCGTATGTTTTGGTAATTTTGGGCGATGTAAATGTGAACAATTTCGAACAATTATGACTTCGAATGGAAAAATAGAAACAATTCTTGGTGGATAATTCGGAAAATTCAAGAAAAAAATCTAAAGATTTGGATGCCTTCGACGAAATCTTCCATTGTATCGCTTGATTTGATGATTTCAGACGACGTAATGGTGCAAATTTCGTTGTGTTGCTGAAAAATTTCGGATTATTGTGAAATATATAAATATAAAAATAGTGTGAAAAGTGTATAGTAATTTATCAAGAGAGAACGTTGGCCCAGTGTGCTCTATTATTTTTTTCAATTGTTCGTAATTGGCAGGAATGTTTTATGCCACAAAATTTTGGGAAAAGCCTGGAAATTTGAGTGCAATTGTTGCGAAATGGCTTTTCGAATGCAAAAATAGAAAATTATTAGCGAAAAACTCGGAAAATTCCGGAAAAGCGCAAAAAATTAGATTTTTTACCGACGAAATTTTGCAGTTTTCGAAAGATTTGATGTTGGTTGGAAAATTTAACGAGATAAATAATATCTATATATATAAAAATGGTTTAATAGTAATTCATATAGTCATTTATCAATTGAGAACGGCAGGACCGATTTTGCTGAAATTTTTTTTTAGTTGTTCGCAATTGCCAGGAGAGAGAAAATTTTGGGAAAAGCCGGGAAATTGGAATAACCGGAAATTTTTTTTTGCAATAATTGCGAATGACTTTTCGAATGGAAAAATATAAAAATTTTGTTGAAAAATTCGGAAAATTCCGGAAAAAATCGAAAATTTTCAATTTTTTTTTCATCGAAATTTAGATTTTTGTCGTATGATGTGATAGTTTTGGGCGATCTAACTGCGAAACATTTTAGATAATTATTCCGACATGAAAAATAGACAAACTCTTGGTGGAAAACTCCGAAAAACTCGAAAAATTTGGATTTTTCCAATAGGACATGTTTGTTTTAAGGGAGTAACGTACCAAAAAATGAAAAGTAACGTACCAAAAAAATGAATAGAGACGTGCCCATATTGCACAGTTTCGCGCTGCACAATAACCACCTCAAATTTAACAAAATGTTACTAGAAGAAGATCAGTCGTAAATATAGACCTTTGAATATGATTCCAGCATCGCCTACAAAGATCTTCGCTGCGTTGATATCGGTTCATTGTCTGTCGTATGCCAGCATTGAAGTTACAATCGGAAACTCCCGGCTTATGCTTCGCTGATGGCAAGGTGAAATTGCCGTTTTGACTCATCCTCATTCGATCAACCCGGCAACAATCCGAGTTAAAAGGCAATGGCGTCTCATTACACAGTGGAACAGTGAAAAAAACGCACGAACGTAGTTATGCAGTTCAGATAGTATAACTGGAGCTGAGTAAGCCCCTAGCTTAGTTAAAAATATTTTTTTCACTTTTTTAAAATAGGTCGCATAAACATTCCTCCCGTTTTGCTCGAAATTGCTTCCACACATTCAGATTCAAAGGCATATACATTAGACCGGGTCGGTCGCCATACAAATTTTTTTTTTCTTCAAAGTCGAGGGCAAATATTAAAGACCACTTCGATACAACTTCAAAAAAACAATTTTTTTTCCTCCCCCACCCCCGGAAAAACAGCCAAAATCGTTATTTTATCGCTACTTTTTTGTTTGCGGCTCAATCTTTAAATACAAAGCATTGGTGTATAGGTTTCGAGGAGTACTACATTTGTCCTATAGAGGTCGCTGACATACGACATCATCTTGTATTGTTGGCCTCATTTAGAGCAATTTCTACCCCTAAAATTTAAAAATATTTTTTCCTATAATTAAAGCCCTTTAAAAGCCAAGAACATTTTGCTTTGGAAGTATACAGTTTTATTCATAAACAAAAAAGTTACGTATGAAAAGATGTATTTACAGCATCAACACTAATATTTTTTCCTGTTGTTTGCATTATTATCGCAAATTATTGCATACTTTTTAGCGCTGACGGAAAATTTTTATAAAAACGATTCCATACTTTGTAGCTCAAATTGTTGCATAAGTCTTAACGACATTGAAAAAAAATTTAAATATTTCCTTGAGATAATTCATTTTTTATCTAGTTACCGACGAAATATGATTTGTATTACAAATAAAATCCCAAAAGAGCAAAGATATGTATGTAATTACAAATATTGGCGCCACTCAAGTTCCGTTCACTACTTTCTAGTTTTGCAAAAATTTTCCATTTTGATTAGTCATTCTAAGCGCTGATTCACTTACATTTCGCACAAATGTTGAGTGTTGCATATTGCATGGGAAGAATACAAGTGCAAAATTAAGTCTGTATTTTATTATTAATACTTCCATTGTGGACCAGGTATCTTTATAATTTCGTTGCTTTAATATTGGAGACGCTGAATATTTTTATCCGCATGTTTAAAAACACTGTTTGCGCTAAAAAGTACACAATAACTTGTATTTAATTTTTTTTCGATATCGCTGAGAAGTATGCAATAATTTTCTGTAATAATGCGAACAACAGGAAAAAATATTAGTGTTGATGCTGTAAATACATCTTTTCATACGTAACTTTTTTGTTTTTGAATAAAACTGTATACTTCCAAAGCAAAAAATATTTTTGATT
>CAXIUB010000152.1:0-62860 GCA_964034835.1 Muscina levida | reverse complement strand
AGGAGCTTAATTTGTGATCACTATAAATACTTAAGAAATCACTTGCAATAGGTTGGGATATCACTATGAAATGGGTGGCCAATGGTGGATTTTCATATGGAAATCTTAAATGCGTTTATCTCGTAAAATAAGGCGTCTAATCGAGAAAAGGAGCTTAATTTGTGATCACTATGAATTATCTAAGAAATCACTTGCAATAGGTTGGGATATCACTATGAAATGGATGGCTAATGGTGGATTTTCATATGAAATCTTTAAATGCGTTTATCTCGTAAACTAAGCGTATAATCAAGAAAAGGAGCTTAATTTGTGATCACTATAAAAATACTTAAGAAATCACTATGAAATGGGTGGCCAATGGTGGATTTTCATATGGAAATCTTTAAATGCGTTTTATCTCGCAAACTAAGCGTCTAATCAAGAAAAGGAGCTTAATTTGTGATCACTATAAAATACTTAAGAAATCACTTGCAATAGGTTGGGATATCACTATGAAATGGGTGGCCAATGGTGGATTTTCATATGGAAATCTTTAAATGCGTTTATCTCGTAAACTAAGCGTCTAATCAAGAAAAGGAGCTTAATTTGTGATCACTATAAAATACTTAAGAAATCACTTGCAATAGGTTGGGATATCACTATGAAATGGATGGCTAATGGTGGATTTTCATATGGAAATCTTTAAATGCGTTTATCTCGGAAACTAAGCGTATAATCAAGAAAAGGAGCTTAATTTGTGATCACTATAAAATACTTAAGAAATCACTATGAAATGGGTGGCCAATGGTGGATTTTCATATGGAAATCTTTAAATGCGTTTATCTCGTAAACTAAGCGTCTAATCGAGAAAAGGAGCTTAATTTGTGATCACTATGAATTATCTAAGAAATCACTTGCAATAGGTTGGGATATCACTATGAAATGGGTGGCCAATGGTGATTTTCATATGGAAATCTTTAAATGCGTTTATCTCGATAACTAAGCGTCTAATCAAGAAAAGGAGCTTAATTTGTGATCACTATGAATTATCTAAGAAATCACTTGCAATAGGTTGGGATATCACTATGAAATGGTGGCCAATGGTGGATTTTCATATGGAAATCTTTAAATGCGTTTATCTCGTAAACTAAGCGTCTAATCGAGAAAAGGAGCTTAATTTGTGATCACTATGAATTATCTAAGAAATCACTTGCAATAGGTTGGGATATCACTATGAAATGGGTGGCCAATGGTGGATTTTCATATGGAAATCTTTAAATGCGTTTATCTCGTAAACTAAGCGTCTAATCGAGAAAAGGAGCTTAATTTGTGATCACTATGAATTATCTAAGAAATCACTTGCAATAGGTTGGGATATCACTATGAAATGGGTGGCTAATGGTGGATTTTCATATGGAAATCTTTAAATGCGTTTATCTCGATAACTAAGCGTCTAATCAAGAAAAGGAGCTTAATTTGTGATCACTATAAAATACTTAAGAAATCACTTGCAATAGGTTGGGATATCACTATGAAAATGGGTGGCCAATGGTGGATTTTCATATGGAAATCTTTAAATGCGTTTATCTCGTAAACTAAGCGTCTAATCGAGAAAAGGAGCTTAATTTGTGATCACTATGAATTATCTAAGAAATCACTTGCAATAGGTTGGGATATCACTATGAAATGGGTTGCTAATGGTATGAAGTGGCGTCTAATCTAGAAAAGGAGCTTAATTTGTGATCACTATGAATTATCTAAGAAATCACTTGCAATAGGTTGGGATATCACTATGAAATGGGTGGCCAATGGTGGATTTCATATGGAAATCTTTAAATGCGTTTATCTCGTAAACTAAGCGTCTAATCGAGAAAAGGAGCTTAATTTGTGATCACTATGAATTATCTAAGAAATCACTTGCAATAGGTTGGGATATCACTATGAAATGGGTGGCTAATGGTGGATTTTCATATGGAAATCTTTAAATGCGTTTATCTCGATAACTAAGCGTCTAATCAAGAAAAGGAGCTTAATTTGTGATCACTATAAAATACTTAAGAAATCACTTGCAATAGGTTGGGATATCACTATGAAATGGGTGGCCAATGGTGGATTTTCATATGGAGATCTTTAAAAGCGTTTATCTCGTAAACTAAGCGTCTAATCAAGAAAAGGAGCTTAATTTGTGATCACTATAAAATACTTAAGAAATCACTTGCAATAGGTTGGGATATCACTATGAAATGGGTGGCTAATGGTGGATTTTCATATGGAAATCTTTAAAAGCGTTTATCTCGTAAACTAAGCGTCTAATCGAGAAAAGGAGCTATGAAATGGGTGGCTAATGGTGGATTTTCATATGAAATCTTTAAATGCGTTTATCTCGTAAACTAAGCGTCTAATCGAGAAAAGAAGCTTTATTTGTGATCACTATGAATTATCTAAGAAATCACTTGCAATAGGTTGGGATATCACTATGAAATGGGTGGCCAATGGTGGATTTTCATATGGAAATCTTTAAATGCGTTTATCTCGTAAACTAAGCGTCTAATCAAGAAAAGGAGCTTAATTTGTGATCACTATAAAATACTTAAGAAATCACTTGCAATAGGTTGGGATATCACTATGAAATGGGTGGCCAATGGTGGATTTTCATATGGAAATCTTTAAATGCGTTTATCTCGTAAACTAAGCGTCTAATCGAGAAAAGGAGCTATGAAATGGGTGGCTAATGGTGGATTTTCATATGGAAATCTTTAAATGCGTTTATCTCGTAAACTAAGCGTCTAATCGAGAAAAGGAGCTTTATTTGTGATCACTATGAATTATCTAAGAAATCACTTGCAATAGGTTGGGATATCACTATGAAATGGGTGGCCAATGGTGGATTTTCATATGGAAATCTTTAAATGCGTTTATCTCGTAAACTAAGCGTCTAATCAAGAAAAGGAGCTTAATTTGTGATCACTATAAAATACTTAAGAAATCACTTGCAATAGGTTGGGATATCACTATGAAATGGGTGGCCAATGGTGGATTTTCATATGGAAATCTTTAAATGCGTTTATCTCGTAAAATAAGCGTCTAATCGAGAAAAGGAGCTTAATTTGTGATCACTATGAATTATCTAAGAAATCACTTGCAATAGGTTGGGATATCACTATGAAATGGATGGCTAATGGTGGATTTTCATATGGAAATCTTTAAATGCGTTTATCTCGTAAACTAAGCGTATAATCAAGAAAAGGAGCTTAATTTGTGATCACTATAAAATACTAAGAAATCACTATGAAATGGGTGGCCAATGGTGGATTTTCATATGGAAATCTTTAAATGCGTTTATCTCGTAAACTAAGCGTCTAATCAAGAAAAGGAGCTTAATTTGTGATCACTATAAAATACTTAAGAAATCACTTGCAATAGGTTGGGATATCACTATGAAATGGGTGGCCAATGGTGGATTTTCATATGGAAATCTTTAAATGCGTTTATCTCGTAAACTAAGCGTCTAATCAAGAAAAGGAGCTTAATTTGTGATCACTATAAAATACTTAAGAAATCACTTGCAATAGGTTGGGATATCACTATGAAATGGATGGCTAATGGTGGATTTTCATATGGAAATCTTTAAATGCGTTTATCTCGGAAACTAAGCGTATAATCAAGAAAAGGAGCTTAATTTGTGATCACTATAAAATACTTAAGAAATCACTATGAAATGGGTGGCCAATGGTGGATTTTCATATGGAAATCTTTAAATGCGTTTATCTCGTAAACTAAGCGTCTAATCGAGAAAAGGAGCTTAATTTGTGATCACTATGAATTATCTAAGAAATCACTTGCAATAGGTTGGGATATCACTATGAAATGGGTGGCCAATGGTGGATTTTCATATGGAAATCTTTAAATGCGTTTATCTCGTAAACTAAGCGTCTAATCGAGAAAAGGAGCTTAATTTGTGATCACTATGAATTATCTAAGAAATCACTTGCAATAGGTTGGGATATCACTATGAAATGGGTGGCTAATGGTGGATTTTCATATGGAAATCTTTAAATGCGTTTATCTCGATAACTAAGCGTCTAATCAAGAAAAGGAGCTTAATTTGTGATCACTATAAAATACTTAAGAAATCACTTGCAATAGGTTGGGATATCACTATGAAATGGGTGGCCAATGGTGGATTTTCATATGGAAATCTTTAAATGCGTTTATCTCGTAAACTAAGCGTCTAATCGAGAAAAGGAGCTTAATTTGTGATCACTATGAATTATCTAAGAAATCACTTGCAATAGGTTGGGATATCACTATGAAATGGGTGGCTAATGGTGGATTTTCATATGGAAATCTTTAAATGCGTTTATCTCGATAACTAAGCGTCCTAATCAAGAAAAGGAGCTTAATTTGTGATCACTATGAATTATCTAAGAAATCACTTGCAATAGGTTGGGATATCACTATGAAATGGGTGGCCAATGGTGGATTTTCATATGGAAATCTTTAAATGCGTTTATCTCGTAAACTAAGCGTCTAATCGAGAAAAGGAGCTTAATTTGTGATCACTATGAATTATCTAAGAAATCACTTGCAATAGGTTGGGATATCACTATGAAATGGGTGGCCAATGGTGGATTTTCATATGGAAATCTTTAAATGCGTTTATCTCGTAAACTAAGCGTCTAATCGAGAAAAGGAGCTTAATTGTGATCACTATGAATTATCTAAGAAATCACTTGCAATAGGTTGGGATATCACTATGAAATGGGTGGCTAATGGTGGATTTTCATATGGAAATCTTTAAATGCGTTTATCTCGATAACTAAGCGTCTAATCAGAAAAGGAGCTTAATTTGTGATCACTATGAATTATCTAAGAAATCACTTGCAATAGGTTGGGATATCACTATGAAATGGGTGGCCAATGGTGGATTTTCATATGGAAATCTTTAAATGCGTTTATCTCGTAACTAAGCGTCTAATCGAGAAAAGGAGCTTAATTTGTGATCACTATGAATTATCTAAGAAATCACTTGCAATAGGTTGGGATATCACTATGAAATGGGTGGCCAATGGTGGATTTTCATATGGAAATCTTTAAATGCGTTTATCTCGTAAACTAAGCGTCTAATCGAGAAAAGGAGCTTAATTTGTGATCACTATGAATTATCTAAGAAATCACTTGCAATAGGTTGGGATATCACTATGAAATGGGTGGCTAATGGTGGATTTTCATATGGAAATCTTTAAATGCGTTTATCTCGATAACTAAGCGTCTAATCAAGAAAAGGAGCTTAATTTGTGATCACTATAAAATACTTAAGAAATCACTTGCAATAGGTTGGGATATCACTATGAAATGGGTGGCCAATGGTGGATTTTCATATGGAAATCTTTAAATGCGTTTATCTCGTAAACTAAGCGTCTAATCGAGAAAAGGAGCTTAATTTGTGATCACTATGAATTATCTAAGAAATCACTTGCAATAGGTTGGGATATCACTATGAAATGGGTTGCTAATGGTATGAAGTGGCGTCTAATCTAGAAAAGGAGCTTAATTTGTGATCACTATGAATTATCTAAGAAATCACTTGCAATAGGTTGGGATATCACTATGAAATGGGTGGCCAATGGTGGATTTTCATATGGAAATCTTTAAATGCGTTTATCTCGTAAACTAAGCGTCTAATCGAGAAAAGGAGCTTAATTTGTGATCACTATGAATTATCTAAGAAATCACTTGCAATAGGTTGGGATATCACTATGAAATGGGTGGCTAATGGTGGATTTTCATATGGAAATCTTTAAATGCGTTTATCTCGATAACTAAGCGTCTAATCAAGAAAAGGAGCTTAATTTGTGATCACTATAAAATACTTAAGAAATCACTTGCAATAGGTTGGGATATCACTATGAAATGGGTGGCTAATGGTGGATTTTCATATGGAGATCTTTAAAAGCGTTTATCTCGTAAACTAAGCGTCTAATCAAGAAAAGGAGCTTAATTTGTGATCACTATAAAATACTTAAGAAATCACTTGCAATAGGTTGGGATATCACTATGAAATGGGTGGCTAATGGTGGATTTTCATATGGAAATCTTTAAAAGCGTTTATCTCGTAAACTAAGCGTCTAATCGAGAAAAGGAGCTTAATTTGTGATCACTATGAATTATCTAAGAAATCACTTGCAATAGGTTGGGATATCACTATGAAATGGGTGGCTAATGGTGGATTTTCATATGGAGATCTTTAAAAGCGTTTATCTCGTAAACTAAGCGTCTAATCAAGAAAAGGAGCTTAATTTGTGATCACTATAAAATACTTAAGAAATCACTTGCAATAGGTTGGGATATCACTATGAAATGGGTGGCTAATGGTGGATTTTCATATGGAGATCTTTAAAAGCGTTTATCTCGTAAACTAAGCGTCTAATCAAGAAAAGGAGCTTAATTTGTGATCACTATAAAATACTTAAGAAATCACTTGCAATAGGTTGGGATATCACTATGAAATGGGTGGCCAATGGTGGATTTTCATATGGAAATCTTTAAATGCGTTTATCTCGTAAACTAAGCGTCTAATCAAGAAAAGGAGCTTAATTTGTGATCACTATAAAATACTTAAGAAATCACTTGCAATAGGTTGGGATATCACTATGAAATGGGTGGCCAATGGTGGATTTTCATATGGAAATCTTTAAATGCGTTTATCTCGTAAACTAAGCGTATAATCAAGAAAAGGAGCTTAATTTGTGATCACTATAAAATACTTAAGAAATCACTTGCAATAGGTTGGGATATCACTATGAAATGGGTTGCTAATGGTATGAAGTGGCGTCTAATCTAGAAAAGGAGCTTAATTTGTGATCACTATGAATTATCTAAGAAATCACTTGCAATAGGTTGGGATATCACTATGAAATGGGTGGCCAATGGTGGATTTTCATATGGAAATCTTTAAATGCGTTTATCTCGTAAACTAAGCGTCTAATCGAGAAAGGGAGCTTAATTTGTGATCACTATAAAATACTTAAGAAATCACTTGCAATAGGTTGGGATATCACTATGAAATGGGTGGCCAATGGTGGATTTTCATATGGAAATCTTTAAATGCGTTTATCTCGTAAACTAAGCGTCTAATCGAGAAAAGGAGCTTAATTTGTGATCACTATGAATTATCTAAGAAATCACTTGCAATAGGTTGGGATATCACTATGAAATGGGTGGCCAATGGTGGATTTTCATATGGAAATCTTTAAATGCGTTTATCTCGTAAACTAAGCGTCTAATCAAGAAAAGGAGCTTAATTTGTGATCACTATAAAATACTTAAGAAATCACTTGCAATAGGTTGGGATATCACTATGAAATGGGTGGCCAATGGTGGATTTTCATATGGAAATCTTTAAATGCGTTTATCTCGTAAACTAAGCGTCTAATCAAGAAAAGGAGCTTAATCTGTGATCACTATAAAATACTTAAGAAATCACTTGCAATAGGTTGGGATATCACTATGAAATGGGTGGCCAATGGTGGATTTTCATATGGAAATCTTTAAATGCGTTTATCTCGTAAACTAAGCGTCTAATCAAGAAAAGGAGCTTAATTTGTGATCACTATAAAATACTTAAAAAATCACTTGCAATAGGTTGGGATATCACTATGAAATGGGTGGCCAATGATGGATTTTCATATGGAAATCTTTAAATGGGTTTATCTCGTAAACTAAGCGTCTATTCGAGAAAGGGAGCTTAATTTGTGATCACTATAAAATACTTAAGAAATCACTTGCAATAGGTTGGGATATCACTATGAAATGGGTGGCCAATGGTGGATTTTCATATGGAAATCTTTAAATGCGTTTATCTCGTAAACTAAGCGTCTAATCAAGAAAAGGAGCTTAATTTGTGATCACTATAAAATACTTAAGAAATCACTTGCAATAGGTTGGGATATCACTATGAAATGGGTGGCCAATGGTGGATTTTCATATGGAAATCTTTAAATGCGTTTATCTCGTAAAATAAGCGTCTAATCGAGAAAAGGAGCTTAATTTGTGATCACTATGAATTATCTAAGAAATCACTTGCAATAGGTTGGGATATCACTATGAAATGGGTGGCTAATGGTGGATTTTCATATGGAAATCTTTAAATGCGTTTATCTCGTAATCTAAGCGTATAATCAAGAAAAGGAGCTTAATTTGTGATCACTATAAAATACTTAAGAAATCACTTGCAATAGGATGGGATATCACTATGAAATGGGTGGCCAATGGTGGATTTTCATATGGAAATCTTTAAATGCGTTTATCTCGTAAACTAAGCGTCTAATCAAGAAAAGGAGCTTAATTTGTGATCACTATAAAATACTTAAGAAATCACTTGCAATAGGTTGGGATATCACTATGAAATGGGTGGCCAATGGTGGATTTTCATATGGAAATCTTTAAATGCGTTTATCTCGTAAACTAAGCGTCTAATCAAGAAAAGGAGCTTAATTTGTGATCACTATAAAATACTTAAGAAATCACTTGCAATAGGATGGGATATCACTATGAAATGGGTGGCCAATGGTGGATTTTCATATGGAAATCTTTAAATGCGTTTATCTCGTAAAATAAGCGTCTAATCGAGAAAAAGAGCTTAATTTGTGATCACTATGAATTATCTAAGAAATCACTTGCAATAGGTTGGGATATCACTATGAAATGGGTGGCTAATGGTGGATTTTCATATGGAAATCTTTAAATGCGTTTATCTCGTAATCTAAGCGTATAATCAAGAAAAGGAGCTTAATTTGTGATCACTATAAAATACTTAAGAAATCACTTGCAATAGGATGGGATATCACTATGAAATGGGTGGCCAATGGTGGATTTTCATATGGAAATCTTTAAATGCGTTTATCTCGTAAACTAAGCGTCTAATCAAGAAAAGGAGCTTAATTTGTGATCACTATAAAATACTAAAGAAATCACTTGCAATAGGATGGGATATCACTATGAAATGGGTGGCCAATGGTGGATTTTCATATGGAAATCTTTAAATGCGTTTATCTCGTAAACTAAGCGTCTAATCAAGAAAAGGAGCTTAATTTGTGATCACTATGAATTATCTAAGAAATCACTTGCAATAGGTTGGGATATCACTATGAAATGGGTGGCTAATGGTGGATTTTCATATGGAAATCTTTAAATGCGTTTATCTCGTAAACTAAGCGTCTAATCAAAAAAAGGAGCTTAATTTGTGATCACTATAAAATACCTAAGAAATCACTTGCAATAGGTTAGGATATCACTTGCAATAGGTTGGGATATCACTATGAAATGGGTGGCCAATGGTGGATTTTCATATGGAAATCTTTAAATGCGTTTATCTCGTAAACTAAGCGTCTAATCAAGAAAAGGAGCTTAATTTGTGGTCACTATAAAATACTTAAGAAATCACTTGCAATAGGTTGGGATATCACTATGAAATGGGTGGCCAATGGTGGATTTTCATATGGAAATCTTTAAATGCGTTTATCTCGTAAAATAAGCGTCTAATCGAGAAGAGGAGCTTAATTTGTGATCACTATGAATTATCTAAGAAATCACTTGCAATAGGTTGGGATATCACTATGAAATGGGTGGCTAATGGTGGATTTTCATATGGAAATCTTTAAATGCGTTTATCTCGTAAACTAAGCGTCTAATCGAGAAAAGGAGCTTAATTTGTGATCACTATGAATTATCTAAGAAATCACTTGCAATAGGTTGGGATATCACTATGAAATGGGTGGCCAATGGTGGATTTTCATATGGAAATCTTTAAATGCGTTTATCTCGTAAAATAAGCGTCTAATCGAGAAAAGGAGCTTAATTTGTGATCACTATGAATTATCTAAGAAATCACTTGCAATAGGTTGGGATATCACTATGAAATGGGTGGCTAATGGTGGATTTTCATATGGAAATCTTTAAATGCGTTTATCTCGTAAACTAAGCGTCTAATTAAGAAAAGGAGCTTAATTTGTGACCACTATAAAATACTTAAGAAATCACTTGCAATAGGTTGGGATATCACTATGAAATGAGTGGCTAATGGTGGATTTTCATATGGAAATCTTTAAATGCGTTTATCTCGTAAACTAAGCGTCTAATCGAGAAAAGGAGCTTAATTTGTAATCACTATAAAATACTTAAGAAATCACTTGCAATAGGTTGGGATATCACTATGAAATGGTGGATTTTCATATGGAAATCTTTAAATGCGTTTATCTCGTAAACTAAGCGTCTAATTAAGAAAAGGAGCTTAATTTGTGATCACTATAAAATACTTAAGAAATCACTTGCAATAGGTTGGGATATCACTATGAAATGGGTGGCCAATGGTGGATTTTCATATGGAAATCTTTAAATGCGTTTATCTCGTAAACTAAGCGTCTAATCGAGAAAAGGAGCTTAATTTGTGATCACTATGAATTATCTAAGAAATCACTTGCAATAGGTTGGGATATCACTATGAAATGGGTGGCTAATGGTGGATTTTCATATGGAAATCTTTAAATGCGTTTATCTCGTAAACTAAGCGTCTAATCAAGAAAAGGAGCTTAATTTGTGATCACTATAAAATACTTAAGAAATCACTTGCAATAGGTTGGGATATCACTATGAAATGGGTGGCTAATGGTGGATTTTCATATGGAAATCTTTAAATGCGTTTATCTCGTAAACTAAGCGTCTAATCAAGAAGAGGAGCTTAATTTGTGATCACTATAAAATACTTAAGAAATCACTTGCAATAGGTTGGGATATCACTATGAAATGGGTGGCCAATGGTGGATTTTCATATGAAAATCTTTAAATGCGTTTATCTCGTAAACTAAGCGTCTAATCAAGAAAAGGAGCTTAATTTGTGATCACTATAAAATACTTAAGAAATCACTTGCAATAGGTTGGGATATCACTATGAAATGAGTGGCTAATGGTGGATTTTCATATGGAAATCTTTAAATGCGTTTATCTCGTAAACTAAGCGTCTAATCGAGAAAAGGAGCTTAATTTGTGATCACTATAAAATACTTAAGAAATCACTTGCAATAGGTTGGGATATCACTATGAAATGGTGGATTTTCATATGGAAATCTTTAAATGCGTTTATCTCGTAAACTAAGCGTCTAATTAAGAAAAGGAGCTTAATTTGTGATCACTATGAATTATCTAAGAAATCACTTGCAATAGGTTGGGATATCACTATGAAATGGGTGGCTAATGGTGGATTTTCATATGGAAATCTTTAAATGCGTTTATCTCGTAAACTAAGCGTCTAATCAAGAAAAGGAGCTTAATTTGTGATCACTATAAAATACTTAAGAAATCACTTGCAATAGGTTGGGATATCACTATGAAATGGGTGGCTAATGGTGGATTTTCATATGGAAATCTTTAAATGCGTTTATCTCGTAAACTAAGCGTCTAATCAAGAAGAGGAGCTTAATTTGTGATCACTATAAAATACTTAAGAAATCACTTGCAATAGGTTGGGATATCACTATGAAATGGGTGGCCAATGGTGGATTTTCATATGAAAATCTTTAAATGCGTTTATCTCGTAAACTAAGCGTCTAATCAAGAAAAGGAGCTTAATTTGTGATCACTATAAAATACTTAAGAAATCACTTGCAATAGGTTGGGATATCACTATGAAATGAGTGGCTAATGGTGGATTTTCATATGGAAATCTTTAAATGCGTTTATCTCGTAAACTAAGCGTCTAATCGAGAAAAGGAGCTTAATTTGTGATCACTATAAAATACTTAAGAAATCACTTGCAATAGGTTGGGATATCACTATGAAATGGTGGATTTTCATATGGAAATCTTTAAATGCGTTTATCTCGTAAACTAAGCGTCTAATCAAGAAAAGGAGCTTAATTTGTGATCACTATAAAATACTTAAGAAATCACTTGCAATAGGTTGGGATATCACTATGAAATGGGTGGCTAATGGTGGATTTTCATATGGAAATCTTTAAATGCGTTTATCTCGTAAACTAAGCGTCTAATCAAGAAGAGGAGCTTAATTTGTGATCACTATAAAATACTTAAGAAATCACTTGCAATAGGTTGGGATATCACTATGAAATGGGTGGCCAATGGTGGATTTTCATATGGAAATCTTTAAATGCGTTTATCTCGTAAACTAAGCGTCTAATCAAGAAAAGGAGCTTAATTTGTGATCACTATAAAATACTTAAGAAATCACTTGCAATAGGTTGGGATATCACTATGAAATGAGTGGCTAATGGTGGATTTTCATATGGAAATCTTTAAATGCGTTTATCTCGTAAACTAAGCGTCTAATCGAGAAAAGGAGCTTAATTTGTGATCACTATAAAATACTTAAGAAATCACTTGCAATAGGTTGGGATATCACTATGAAATGGTGGATTTTCATATGGAAATCTTTAAATGCGTTTATCTCGTAAACTAAGCGTCTAATTAAGAAAAGGAGCTTAATTTGTGATCACTATAAAATACTTAAGAAATCACTTGCAATAGGTTGGGATATCACTATGAAATGGGTGGCTAATGGTGGATTTTCATATGGAAATCTTTAAATGCGTTTACCTCGTAAACTAAGCGTCTAATCGAGAAAAGGAGCTTAATTTGTGATCACTATGAATTATCTAAGAAATCACTTGCAATAGGTTGGGATATCACTATGAAATGGGTGGCCAATGGTGGATTTTCATATGGAAATCTTTAAATGCGTTTATCTCGTAAACTAAGCGTCTAATCAAGAAGAGGAGCTTAATTTGTGATCACTATAAAATACTTAAGAAATCACTTGCAATAGGTTGGGATATCACTATGAAATGGGTGGCCAATGGTGGATTTTCATATGGAAATCTTTAAATGCGTTTATCTCGTAAACTAAGCGTCTAATCAAGAAGAGGAGCTTAATTTGTGATCACTATAAAATACTTAAGAAATCACTTGCAATAGGTTGGGATATCACTATGAAATGGGTGGCCAATGGTGGATTTTCATATGGAAATCTTTAAATGCGTTTATCTCGTAAACTAAGCGTCTAATCAAGAAAAGGAGCTTAATTTGTGATCACTATAAAATACTTAAGAAATCACTTGCAATAGGTTGGGATATCACTATGAAATGAGTGGCTAATGGTGGATTTTCATATGGAAATCTTTAAATGCGTTTATCTCGTAAACTAAGCGTCTAATCGAGAAAAGGAGCTTAATTTGTGATCACTATAAAATACTTAAGAAATCACTTGCAATAGGTTGGGATATCACTATGAAATGGTGGATTTTCATATGGAAATCTTTAAATGCGTTTATCTCGTAAACTAAGCGTCTAATTAAGAAAAGGAGCTTAATTTGCGATCACTATAAAATACTTAAGAAATCACTTGCAATAGGTTGGGATATCACTATGAAATGGGTGGCTAATGGTGGATTTTCATATGGAAATCTTTAAAAGCGTTTATCTCGTAAACTAAGCGTCTAATCGAGAAAAGGAGCTTAATTTGTGATCACTATGAATTATCTAAGAAATCACTTGCAATAGGTTGGGATATCACTATGAAATGGGTGGCCAATGGTGGATTTTCATATGGAAATCTTTAAATGCGTTTATCTCGTAAACTAAGCGTCTAATCAAGAAGAGGAGCTTAATTTGTGATCACTATAAAATACTTAAGAAATCACTTGCAATAGGTTGGGATATCACTATGAAATGGGTGGCCAATGGTGGATTTTCATATGGAAATCTTTAAATGCGTTTATCTCGTAAACTAAGCGTCTAATCAAGAAAAGGAGCTTAATTTGTGATCACTATAAAATACTTAAGAAATCACTTGCAATAGGTTGGGATATCACTATGAAATGAGTGGCTAATGGTGGATTTTCATATGGAAATCTTTAAATGCGTTTATCTCGTAAACTAAGCGTCTAATCGAGAAAAGGAGCTTAATTTGTGATCACTATAAAATACTTAAGAAATCACTTGCAATAGGTTGGGATATCACTATGAAATGGTGGATTTTCATATGGAAATCTTTAAATGCGTTTATCTCGTAAACTAAGCGTCTAATCAAGAAAAGGAGCTTAATTTGTGATCACTATAAAATACTTAAGAAATCACTTGCAATAGGTTGGGATATCACTATGAAATGGGTGGCTAATGGTGGATATTTTTTAATGACTTCATGTTGGTCAGTGTCATCCCGCAAATTCGTATCAACATCGAAGGGATACCAAACTCAGCCATGGCATCTCACAGCTTTGGTCGTGTCGGACTGCCGAATGCAGTTTTGCAATCGATTTGGTTTGTTATGCATTTGAATATCTGATATGTCATAATGCGTTTATCTCGTAAACTAAGCGTCTAATCAAGAAAAGGAGCTTAATTTGTGATCACTATAAAATACTTAAGAAATCACTTGCAATAGGTTGGGATATCACTATGAAATGAGTGGCTAATGGTGGATTTTCATATGGAAATCTTTAAATGCGTTTATCTCGTAAACTAAGCGTCTAATCGAGAAAAGGAGCTTAATTTGTGATCACTATAAAATACTTAAGAAATCACTTGCAATAGGTTGGGATATCACTATGAAATGGGTGGCTAATGGTGGATTTTCATATGGAAATCTTTAAATGCGTTTATCTCGTAAACTAAGCGTCTAATCAAGAAGAGGAGCTTAATTTGTGATCACTATAAAATACTTAAGAAATCACTTGCAATAGGTTGGGATATCACTATGAAATGGGTGGCCAATGGTGGATTTTCATATGGAAATCTTTAAATGCGTTTATCTCGTAAACTAAGCGTCTAATCAAGAAAAGGAGCTTAATTTGTGATCACTATAAAATACTTAAGAAATCACTTGCAATAGGTTGGGATATCACTATGAAATGAGTGGCTAATGGTGGATTTTCATATGGAAATCTTTAAATGCGTTTATCTCGTAAACTAAGCGTCTAATCGAGAAAAGGAGCTTAATTTGTGATCACTATAAAATACTTAAGAAATCACTTGCAATAGGTTGGGATATCACTATGAAATGGTGGATTTTCATATGGAAATCTTTAAATGCGTTTATCTCGTAAACTAAGCGTCTAATTAAGAAAAGGAGCTTAATTTGTGATCACTATAAAATACTTAAGAAATCACTTGCAATAGGTTGGGATATCACTATGAAATGGGTGGCTAATGGTGGATTTTCATATGGAAATCTTTAAATGCGTTTACCTCGTAAACTAAGCGTCTAATCGAGAAAAGGAGCTTAATTTGTGATCACTATGAATTATCTAAGAAATCACTTGCAATAGGTTGGGATATCACTATGAAATGGGTGGCCAATGGTGGATTTTCATATGGAAATCTTTAAATGCGTTTATCTCGTAAACTAAGCGTTTAATCAAGAAGAGGAGCTTAATTTGTGATCACTATAAAATACTTAAGAAATCACTTGCAATAGGTTGGGATATCACTATGAAATGGGTGGCCAATGGTGGATTTTCATATGGAAATCTTTAAATGCGTTTATCTCGTAAACTAAGCGTCTAATCAAGAAGAGGAGCTTAATTTGTGATCACTATAAAATACTTAAGAAATCACTTGCAATAGGTTGGGATATCACTATGAAATGGGTGGCCAATGGTGGATTTTCATATGGAAATCTTTAAATGCGTTTATCTCGTAAACTAAGCGTCTAATCAAGAAAAGGAGCTTAATTTGTGATCACTATAAAATACTTAAGAAATCACTTGCAATAGGTTGGGATATCACTATGAAATGAGTGGCTAATGGTGGATTTTCATATGGAAATCTTTAAATGCGTTTATCTCGTAAACTAAGCGTCTAATCGAGAAAAGGAGCTTAATTTGTGATCACTATAAAATACTTAAGAAATCACTTGCAATAGGTTGGGATATCACTATGAAATGGTGGATTTTCATATGGAAATCTTTAAATGCGTTTATCTCGTAAACTAAGCGTCTAATTAAGAAAAGGAGCTTAATTTGTGATCACTATAAAATACTTAAGAAATCACTTGCAATAGGTTGGGATATCACTATGAAATGGGTGGCTAATGGTGGATTTTCATATGGAAATCTTTAAAAGCGTTTATCTCGTAAACTAAGCGTCTAATCGAGAAAAGGAGCTTAATTTGTGATCACTATGAATTATCTAAGAAATCACTTGCAATAGGTTGGGATATCACTATGAAATGGGTGGCCAATGGTGGATTTTCATATGGAAATCTTTAAATGCGTTTATCTCGTAAACTAAGCGTCTAATCAAGAAGAGGAGCTTAATTTGTGATCACTATAAAATACTTAAGAAATCACTTGCAATAGGTTGGGATATCACTATGAAATGGGTGGCCAATGGTGGATTTTCATATGGAAATCTTTAAATGCGTTTATCTCGTAAACTAAGCGTCTAATCAAGAAAAGGAGCTTAATTTGTGATCACTATAAAATACTTAAGAAATCACTTGCAATAGGTTGGGATATCACTATGAAATGAGTGGCTAATGGTGGATTTTCATATGGAAATCTTTAAATGCGTTTATCTCGTAAACTAAGCGTCTAATCGAGAAAAGGAGCTTAATTTGTGATCACTATAAAATACTTAAGAAATCACTTGCAATAGGTTGGGATATCACTATGAAATGGTGGATTTTCATATGGAAATCTTTAAATGCGTTTATCTCGTAAACTAAGCGTCTAATCAAGAAAAGGAGCTTAATTTGTGATCACTATAAAATACTTAAGAAATCACTTGCAATAGGTTGGGATATCACTATGAAATGGGTGGCTAATGGTGGATTTTCATATGGAAATCTTTAAATGCGTTTATCTCGTAAACTAAGCGTCTAATCAAGAAGAGGAGCTTAATTTGTGATCACTATAAAATACTTAAGAAATCACTTGCAATAGGTTGGGATATCACTATGAAATGGGTGGCCAATGGTGGATTTTCATATGGAAATCTTTAAATGCGTTTATCTCGTAAACTAAGCGTCTAATCAAGAAAAGGAGCTTAATTTGTGATCACTATAAAATACTTAAGAAATCACTTGCAATAGGTTGGGATATCACTATGAAATGAGTGGCTAATGGTGGATTTTCATATGGAAATCTTTAAATGCGTTTATCTCGTAAACTAAGCGTCTAATCGAGAAAAGGAGCTTAATTTGTGATCACTATAAAATACTTAAGAAATCACTTGCAATAGGTTGGGATATCACTATGAAATGGTGGATTTTCATATGGAAATCTTTAAATGCGTTTATCTCGTAAACTAAGCGTCTAATTAAGAAAAGGAGCTTAATTTGTGATCACTATAAAATACTTAAGAAATCACTTGCAATAGGTTGGGATATCACTATGAAATGGGTGGCTAATGGTGGATTTTCATATGGAAATCTTTAAATGCGTTTACCTCGTAAACTAAGCGTCTAATCGAGAAAAGGAGCTTAATTTGTGATCACTATGAATTATCTAAGAAATCACTTGCAATAGGTTGGGATATCACTATGAAATGGGTGGCTAATGGTGGATTTTCATATGGAAATCTTTAAATGCGTTTATCTCGTAAACTAAGCGTCTAATCAAGAAAAGGAGCTTAATTTGTGATCACTATAAAATACTTAAGAAATCACTTGCAATAGGTTGGGATATCACTATGAAATGGGTGGCTAATGGTGGATTTTCATATGGAAATCTTTAAATGCGTTTATCTCGTAAACTAAGCGTCTAATCAAGAAGAGGAGCTTAATTTGTGATCACTATAAAATACTTAAGAAATCACTTGCAATAGGTTGGGATATCACTATGAAATGGGTGGCCAATGGTGGATTTTCATATGGAAATCTTTAAATGCGTTTATCTCGTAAACTAAGCGTCTAATCAAGAAAAGGAGCTTAATTGTGATCACTATAAAATACTTAAGAAATCACTTGCAATAGGTTGGGATATCACTATGAAATGAGTGGCTAATGGTGGATTTTCATATGGAAATCTTTAAATGCGTTTATCTCGTAAACTAAGCGTCTAATCGAGAAAAGGAGCTTAATTTGTGATCACTATAAAATACTTAAGAAATCACTTGCAATAGGTTGGGATATCACTATGAAATGGTGGATTTTCATATGGAAATCTTTAAATGCGTTTATCTCGTAAACTAAGCGTCTAATTAAGAAAAGGAGCTTAATTTGTGATCACTATAAAATACTTAAGAAATCACTTGCAATAGGTTGGGATATCACTATGAAATGGGTGGCTAATGGTGGATTTTCATATGGAAATCTTTAAATGCGTTTACCTCGTAAACTAAGCGTCTAATCGAGAAAAGGAGCTTAATTTGTGATCACTATGAATTATCTAAGAAATCACTTGCAATAGGTTGGGATATCACTATGAAATGGGTGGCTAATGGTGGATTTTCATATGGAAATCTTTAAAAGCGTTTATCTCGTAAACTAAGCGTCTAATCGAGAAAAGGAGCTTAATTTGTGATCACTATGAATTATCTAAGAAATCACTTGCAATAGGTTGGGATATCACTATGAAATGGGTGGCCAATGGTGGATTTTCATATGGAAATCTTTAAATGCGTTTATCTCGTAAACTAAGCGTCTAATCAAGAAAAGGAGCTTAATTTGTGATCACTATAAAATACTTAAGAAATCACTTGCAATAGGTTGGGATATCACTATGAAATGGGTGGCTAATGGTGGATTTTCATATGGAAATCTTTAAATGCGTTTATCTCGTAAACTAAGCGTCTAATCAAGAAGAGGAGCTTAATTTGTGATCACTATAAAATACTTAAGAAATCACTTGCAATAGGTTGGGATATCACTATGAAATGGGTGGCCAATGGTGGATTTTCATATGAAAATCTTTAAATGCGTTTATCTCGTAAACTAAGCGTCTAATCAAGAAAAGGTGCTTAATTTGTGATCACTATAAAATACTTAAGAAATCACTTGCAATAGGTTGGGATATCACTATGAAATGAGTGGCTAATGGTGGATTTTCATATGGAAATCTTTAAATGCGTTTATCTCGTAAACTAAGCGTCTAATCGAGAAAAGGAGCTTAATTTGTGATCACAATAAAATACTTAAGAAATCACTTGCAATAGGTTGGGATATCACTATGAAATGGTGGATTTTCATATGGAAATCTTTAAATGCGTTTATCTCGTAAACTAAGCGTCTAATTAAGAAAAGGAGCTTAATTTGTGATCACTATAAAATACTTAAGAAATCACTTGCAATAGGTTGGGATATCACTATGAAATGGGTGGCTAATGGTGGATTTTCATATGGAAATCTTTAAATGCGTTTACCTCGTAAACTAAGCGTCTAATCGAGAAAAGGAGCTTAATTTGTGATCACTATGAATTATCTAAGAAATCACTTGCAATAGGTTGGGATATCACTATGAAATGGGTGGCTAATGGTGGATTTTCATATGGAAATCTTTAAAAGCGTTTATCTCGTAAACTAAGCGTCTAATTAAGAAAAGGAGCTTAATTTGTGATCACTATAAAATACTTAAGAAATCACTTGCAATAGGTTGGGATATCACTATGAAATGGGTGGCCAATGGTGGATTTTCATATGGAAATCTTTAAATGCGTTTATCTCGTAAACTAAGCGTCTAATCAAGAAAAGGAGCTTAATTTGTGATCACTATAAAATACTTAAGAAATCACTTGCAATAGGTTGGGATATCACTATGAAATGGGTGGCTAATGGTGGATTTTCATATGGAAATCTTTAAATGCGTTTATCTCGTAAACTAAGCGTCTAATCAAAAAAAGGAGCTTAATTTGTGATCACTATAAAATACTTAAGAAATCAATTGCAATAGGTTGGGATATCACTAGGGCGACCATTTTTCAGCACGAAAAAAACGGTTTTCAGTACTTAAAACAGCATGAAAAACCCTTGAAATAAGCACGATAGATTTTATATTCAGCATTTATAATTTTTTTTATTTATTGAAAAACAAACAAAAAACAATTTCACATCTATTAAAGAAGTAATAAAAAACAATAAGTAAATTAACCAAATTATTCAATCGAAAAAAAATTCTTAGTGAGATTATACCTTGGTCAATGTCACGATTACAATTAAGGACTAAGTGCATTTTTAAATTTTCCAAGGTGAAACTTTTACGCTGGTTTGTAAACAAATTTCCATATGTAGAAAAAACGCGTTCCATCCATGTCACACGATGAAACGGGAGCGTATTTAAAAAATGTTGATTCAGCAGGCGAATATTTTCCCATAAACGCACTTGTTGTTTTGGATTTTTTAAAAATAATATTGTTGATTTCCACAAAGCCAGGATTTAGCGCAAGAACGGCAGTCATTTTTTTTTTAAATAATTTTTATCAGATGTTTTCTATAGCATGTTGAATTGATTTTACTGTTTCCAAGCTTTCATTCAATGGCAATCCGCTTGACTCAATTTTTGTGATGGCATGCCAGATGCACTTAAAATTAATTTTTATGAAGGAAAAGTCGGATTACAAATTTTCATTAGGAAGAACCTCTTTGCTTTATCGCAATGCTTCAGAATCATTTTCGTTAAACTCTTGAATGACTTCCCTTATGTCTTCCAAATAATTTGTATAATACTCCGCTGCTTCCAACCACGTTCCTCATCGTGTGGTTATTGGTTTAGGTTATAGAGCAGTGTTGCCACAAGAAATTTTTTTTTCCGACCAAATTTGTTTCTAAATCCTACCAAATTGGGTCAAAACCGACCAAAATTTTAACGGAAAAAAACAATATTTAATTTATAGGAAACTTTTATTAATTAAACAAAAAATAATATAAATTCAGTCTATTATTTTAATTCTTTAAATAAAAATATATACAAAACTATATAAACAAAAAAAAATGTCTTATAAATACAGAGATTTTAGAGATCATATTTGTCAGTAAATCCGAGATCATTTTTAACATATTTTCAGTTCACTACAGTTTATTCGGGGTTTTAAAGTCTTTTTTAGCTGACCATACAGTATGCGGACCTTTGTTCGTGATTAATTCTTTACAAAGCATGATACTGTTAATGGTATTAATTTCAAGTTTGTTTCTTAATTTAGATTTTGTAAGAGATAGAGACGAAAACTTTCGTTCAGCAGCGGCTGAACTATATGGTAGTGAAAGTAAATTAAAGACTAATTTAACTAAATTTTAAAAACAATGTTCATTCAAACCATTTTTTTATAGCAGATACATTTTTCCAAAACATGTCTATACTTAAATCAGGAGAAAGAGATGTCTTGCTGAGGCGCAATAAATTCCACTCTGTCACTATTAAATCTGGATCACATTCAACAAGACTAGAAAACTCTAAAACAAGAGGCAATATATCTAAGTTTTCCGAAGAAATTACTCTTGGGGGCGTTATTATATTTAAAAGTTTAATGTCTTCGCGCTTAAAATAAAATAGATGTTTTAATTGATCCAAAAATTCAACATAGAAATTTAAAACGTTAGACTTACGTTCATATATTTCAGAATCAGTTAAGTTCGCTTTTAAAAAAAATTCCGCTTTTGAACTAATGAAAATTTTTGAAATATTAAATTTGCTTTATTTTAATAATCAATTTCAACATTACTGTTTATATATTCTCTTTTACAAAATTGCTAAGTATTAAAAGAAAATTTGTTTTAATACAAAATGCTGTTCCATTTTTGTTCAGCACCCAATCGAATGAATTCTGCCACTCTTGCCTGAACTTTCGCTTTAAATTCTGCGTAATATCATTTGCATCACTGCAGGGAAATAGCACAAATAAATTACTGAGAACAAATTATAATAAATATATATATTTAAAATTTTTATTCAAAAATCTACCATAATCAGTTTGGGCCTACCATCCGACCAAAATTAAAAAATTGAAATTCGTCCGACCAAATTTGGTAGAATTCTACCAAAACGGCAACACTGTTATAGAGGCACATTAGGTTTCATTAGTTTAAATTTTTTTTTTCGATAAGGCGCCTGAAAACTATAGTAATATATAACGAATCGAACGATCTAAGCTATCGATAAAAATAGGGCTATTACAAAATCTTGAACACAGGCTGTGTGTAAAATAAGAGGATAGTTTGCAAATTGAATTCTACCTGTCATATTTTTATGAACCGCAAGGGCTTGTGATATGTAAAAATTTTCAATTGACAGAAAAATATCTTATCAAAATGTATCAAAAATTTAAATAAGGGCAAAAACAGCATGAAAAAGCACAAACCTTTAAAATAAGCAAGATCGCTTGAAATCGTTAAATTAAGCAGTTTCAGCAATATTCAGCATGTGCTGAAAATTGGTCGCCCTAGATATCACTATGAAATGGGTGGCCAATGGTGGATTTTCATATGGAAATCTTTAAATGCGTTTATCTCGTAAACTAAGCGTCTAATCGAGAAAAGGAGCTTAATTTGTGATCACTATGAATTATCTAAGAAATCACTTGCAATAGGTTGGGATATCACTATGAAATGGGTGGCTAATGGTGGATTTTCATATGGAAATCTTTAAATGCGTTTATCTCGTAAACTAAGCGTCTAATTAAGAAAAGGAGCTTAATTTGTGACCACTATAAAATACTTAAGAAATCACTTGAATAGGTTGGGATATCACTATGAAATGGGTGGCTAATGGTGGATTTTCATATGGAAATCTTTAAATGCGTTTATCTCGTAAACTAAGCGTCTAATCGAGAAAGGAGCTTAATTTGTGATCACTATAAAATACTTAAGAAATCACTTGCAATAGGTTGGGATATCACTATGAAATGTGTGGCTAATGGTGGATTTTCATATGGAAATCTTAAATGCGTTTATCTCGTAAACTAAGCGTCTAATCAAGAAAAGAGCTTAATTTGTGATCACTATAAAATACTTAAGAAATCACTTGCAATAGGTTGGGATATCACTATGAAATGGGTGGCCAATGGTGGATTTTCATATGGAAATCTTTAAATGCGTTTATCTCGTAAACTAAGAAAAGGAGCTTAATTTGTGATCACTATAAAATACTTAAGAAAATCACTTGCAATAGGTTGGGATATCACTATGAAATGGGTGGCTAATGGTGGATTTTCATATGGAAATCTTTAAATGCGTTTATCTCGTAAACTAAGCGTCTAATTAAGAAAAGGAGCATAATTTGTGATCACTATGAATTATCTAAGAAATCACTTGCAATAGGTTGGGATATCACTATGAAATGGGTGGCTAATGGTGGATTTTCATATGGAAATCTTTAAATGCGTTTATCTCGTAAACTAAGCGTCTAATTAAGAAAAGGAGCTTAATTTGTGACCACTATAAAATACTTAAGAAATCACTTGAATAGGTTTGGGATATCACTATGAAATGGGTGGCTAATGGTGGATTTTCATATGGAAATCTTTAAATGCGTTTATCTCGTAAACTAAGCGTCTAATCGAGAAAAGGAGCTTAATTTGTGATCACTATAAATACTTAAGAAATCACTTGCAATAGGTTGGGATATCACTATGAAATGGGTGGCCAATGGTGGATTTTCATATGGAAATCTTTAAATGCGTTATCTCGTAAACTAAGCGTCTAATCAAGAAAATGAGCTTAATTTGTGATCACTATAAAATACTTAGAAATCACTTGCAATAGGTTGGGATATCACTATGAAATGGGTGGCCAATGGTGGATTTTCATTATGGAAATCTTTAAATGCGTTTACCTCGTAAACTAAGCGTCTAATCGAGAAAAGGAGCTTAATTTGTGATCACTATGAATTATCTAAGAAATCACTTGCAATAGGTTGGGATATCACTATGAAATGGGTGGCTAATGGTGGATTTTCATATGGAAATCTTTAAATGCGTTTATCTCGTAAACTAAGCGTCTAATTAAGAAAAGGAGCATAATTTGTGATCACTATAAAATACTTAAGAAATCACTTGCAATAGGTTGGGATATCACTATGAAATGTGTGGCTAATGGTGGATTTTCATATGGAAATCTTTAAATGCGTTTATCTCGTAAACTAAGCGTCTAATTAAGAAAAGGAGCTTAATTTGTGATCACTATAAAATACTTAAGAAATCACTTGCAATAGGTTGGGATATCACTATGAAATGGGTGGCTAATGGTGGATTTTCATATGGAAATCTTTAAATGCGTTTATCTCGTAAACTAAGCGTCTAATCGAGAAAAGGAGCTTAATTTGTGATCACTATGAATTATCTAAGAAATCACTTGCAATAGGTTGGGATATCACTATGAAATGGGTGGCTAATGGTGGATTTTCATATGGAAATCTTTAAATGCGTTTATCTCGTAAACTAAGCGTCTAATCAAGAAAAGGAGCTTAATTTGTGATCACTATAAAATACTTAAGAAATCACTTGCAATAGGTTGGGATATCACTATGAAATGGGTGGCTAATGGTGGATTTTCATATGGAAATCTTTAAATGCGTTTATCTCGTAAACTAAGCGTCTAATCGAAAAAGGAGCTTAATTTGTGATCACTATAAAATACTTAAGAAATCACTTGCAATAGGTTGGGATATCACTATGAAATGGGTGGCTAATGGTGGATTTTCATATGGAAATCTTTAAATGCGTTTATCTCGTAAACTAAGCGTCTAATCGAAAAAGGAGCTTAATTGTGATCACTATAAAATTACTTAAGAAATCACTTGCAATAGGTGGGATATCACTATGAAATGGGTGGCTAATGGTGGATTTTCATATGGAAATCTTTAAATGCGTTTATCTCGTAAACTAAGCGTCTAATCAAGAAAAGGAGCTTAATTTGTGATCACTATAAAATACTTAAGAAATCACTTGCAATAGGTTGGGATATCACTATGAAATGGGTGGCCAATGGTGGATTTCCATATGGAAATCTTTAAATGCGTTTATCTCGTAAACTAAGCGTCTAATCGAGAAAAGGAGCTTAATTTGTGATCACTATGAATTATCTAAGAAATCACTTGCAATAGGTTGGGATATCACTATGAAATGGGTGGCTAATGGTGGATTTTCATATGGAAATCTTTAAATGCGTTTATCTCGTAAACTAAGCGTCTAATCGAAAAAGGAGCTTAATTTGTGATCACTATAAAATACTTAAGAAATCACTTGCAATAGGTTGGGATATCACTATGAAATGGGTGGCTAATGGTGGATTTTCATATGTAAATCTTTAAATGCGTTTATCTCGTAAACTAAGCGTTTAATCAAGAAAAGGAGCTTAATTTGTGATCACTATAAAATACTTAAGAAATCACTTGCAATAGGTTGGGATATCACTATGAAATGGGTGGCTAATGGTGGATTTTCATATGGAAATCTTTAAATGCGTTTATCTCGTAAACTAAGCGTCTAATCAAGAAAAGGAGCTTAATTTGTGATCACTATAAAATACTTAAGAAATCTCTTGCAATAGGTTGGGATATCACTATGAAATGGGTGGCTAATGGTGGATTTTCATATGTAAATCTTTAAATGCGTTTATCTCGTAAACTAAGCGTTTAATCAAGAAAAGGAGCTTAATTTGTGATCACTATAAAATACTTAAGAAATCACTTGCAATAGGTTGGGATATCACTATGAAATGGGTGGCTAATGGTGGATTTTCATATGGAAATCTTTAAATGCGTTTATCTCGTAAACTAAGCGTCTAATCAAGAAAAGGAGCTTAATTTGTGATCACTATGAATTATCTAAGAAATCACTTGCAATAGGTTGGGATATCACTATGAAATGGGTGGCTAATGGTGGATTTTCATATGGAAATCTTTAAATGCGTTTATCTCGTAAACTAAGCGTCTAATTAAGAAAAGGAGCATAATTTGTGATCACTATGAATTATCTAAGAAATCACTTGCAATAGGTTGGGATATCACTATGAAATGGGTGGCTAATGGTGGATTTTCATATGGAAATCTTTAAATGCGTTTATCTCGTAAACTAAGCGTCTAATTAAGAAAAGGAGCTTAATTTGTGACCACTATAAAATACTTAAGAAATCACTTGAATAGGTTGGGATATCACTATGAAATGGGTGGCTAATGGTGGATTTTCATATGGAAATCTTTAAATGCGTTTATCTCGTAAACTAAGCGTCTAATCGAGAAAAGGAGCTTAATTTGTGATCACTATAAAATACTTAAGAAATCACTTGCAATAGGTTGGGATATCACTATGAAATGTGTGGCTAATGGTGGATTTTCATATGGAAATCTTTAAATGCGTTTATCTCGTAAACTAAGCGTCTAATCGAAAAAGGAGCTTAATTTGTGATCACTATAAAATACTTAAGAAATCACTTGCAATAGGTTGGGATATCACTATGAAATGGGTGGCTAATGGTGGATTTTCATATGGAAATCTTTAAATGCGTTTATCTCGTAAACTAAGCGTCTAATCAAGAAAAGGAGCTTAATTTGTGATCACTATAAAATACTTAAGAAATCACTTGCAATAGGTTGGGATATCACTATGAAATGGGTGGCCAATGGTGGATTTCCATATGGAAATCTTTAAATGCGTTTATCTCGTAAACTAAGCGTCTAATCGAAAAAGGAGCTTAATTTGTGATCACTATAAAATACTTAAGAAATCACTTGCAATAGGTTGGGATATCACTATGAAATGGGTGGCTAATGGTGGATTTTCATATGTAAATCTTTAAATGCGTTTATCTCGTAAACTAAGCGTTTAATCAAGAAAAGGAGCTTATTTTGTGATCACTATAAAATACTTAAGAAATCACTTGCAATAGGTTGGGATATCACTATGAAATGGGTGGCTAATGGTGGATTTTCATATGGAAATCTTTAAATGCGTTTATCTCGTAAACTAAGCGTCTAATCAAGAAAAGGAGCTTAATTTGTGATCACTATAAAATACTTAAGAAATCTCTTGCAATAGGTTGGGATATCACTATGAAATGGGTGGCTAATGGTGGATTTTCATATGGAAATCTTTAAATGCGTTTATCTCGTAAACTAAGCGTCTAATCGAAAAAGGAGCTTAATTTGTGATCACTATAAAATACTTAAGAAATCACTTGCAATAGGTTGGGATATCACTATGAAATGGGTGGCTAATGGTGGATTTTCATATGGAAATCTTTAAATGCGTTTATCTCGTAAACTAAGCGTCTAATCAAGAAAAGGAGCTTAATTTGTGATCACTATGAATTATCTAAGAAATCACTTGCAATAGGTTGGGATATCACTATGAAATGGGTGGCTAATGGTGGATTTTCATATGGAAATCTTTAAATGCGTTTATCTCGTAAACTAAGCGTTTAATCAAGAAAAGGAGCTTAATTTGTGATCACTATAAAATACTTAAGAAATCACTTGCAATAGGTTGGGATATCACTATGAAATGGGTGGCTAATGGTGGATTTTCATATGGAAATCTTTAAATGCGTTTATCTCGTAAACTAAGCGTCTAATCAAGAAAAGGAGCTTAATTTGTGATCACTATAAAATACTTAAGAAATCTCTTGCAATAGGTTGGGATATCACTATGAAATGGGTGGCTAATGGTGGATTTTCATATGTAAATCTTTAAATGCGTTTATCTCGTAAACTAAGCGTTTAATCAAGAAAAGGAGCTTAATTTGTGATCACTATAAAATACTTAAGAAATCACTTGCAATAGGTTGGGATATCACTATGAAATGGGTGGCTAATGGTGGATTTTCATATGGAAATCTTTAAATGCGTTTATCTCGTAAACTAAGCGTCTAATCAAGAAAAGGAGCTTAATTTGTGATCACTATGAATTATCTAAGAAATCACTTGCAATAGGCTGGGATATCACTATGAAATGGGTGGCTAATGGTGGATTTTCATATGGAAATCTTTAAATGCGTTTATCTCGTAAACTAAGCGTCTAATTAAGAAAAGGAGCATAATTTGTGATCACTATGAATTATCTAAGAAATCACTTGCAATAGGTTGGGATATCACTATGAAATGGGTGGCTAATGGTGGATTTTCATATGGAAATCTTTAAATGCGTTTATCTCGTAAACTAAGCGTCTAATTAAGAAAAGGAGCTTAATTTGTGACCACTATAAAATACTTAAGAAATCACTTGAATAGGTTGGGATATCACTATGAAATGGGTGGCTAATGGTGGATTTTCATATGGAAATCTTTAAATGCGTTTATCTCGTAAACTAAGCGTCTAATCGAGAAAAGGAGCTTAATTTGTGATCACTATAAAATACTTAAGAAATCACTTGCAATAGGTTGGGATATCACTATGAAATGTGTGGCTAATGGTGGATTTTCATATGGAAATCTTTAAATGCGTTTATCTCGTAAACTAAGCGTCTAATCGAAAAAGGAGCTTAATTTGTGATCACTATAAAATACTTAAGAAATCACTTGCAATAGGTTGGGATATCACTATGAAATGGGTGGCTAATGGTGGATTTTCATATGGAAATCTTTAAATGCGTTTATCTCGTAAACTAAGCGTCTAATCAAGAAAAGGAGCTTAATTTGTGATCACTATAAAATACTTAAGAAATCACTTGCAATAGGTTGGGATATCACTATGAAATGGGTGGCCAATGGTGGATTTCCATATGGAAATCTTTAAATGCGTTTATCTCGTAAACTAAGCGTCTAATCGAAAAAGGAGCTTAATTTGTGATCACTATAAAATACTTAAGAAATCACTTGCAATAGGTTGGGATATCACTATGAAATGGGTGGCTAATGGTGGATTTTCATATGTAAATCTTTAAATGCGTTTATCTCGTAAACTAAGCGTTTAATCAAGAAAAGGAGCTTATTTTGTGATCACTATAAAATACTTAAGAAATCACTTGCAATAGGTTGGGATATCACTATGAAATGGGTGGCTAATGGTGGATTTTCATATGGAAATCTTTAAATGCGTTTATCTCGTAAACTAAGCGTCTAATCAAGAAAAGGAGCTTAATTTGTGATCACTATAAAATACTTAAGAAATCTCTTGCAATAGGTTGGGATATCACTATGAAATGGGTGGCTAATGGTGGATTTTCATATGGAAATCTTTAAATGCGTTTATCTCGTAAACTAAGCGTCTAATCGAAAAAGGAGCTTAATTTGTGATCACTATAAAATACTTAAGAAATCACTTGCAATAGGTTGGGATATCACTATGAAATGGGTGGCTAATGGTGGATTTTCATATGGAAATCTTTAAATGCGTTTATCTCGTAAACTAAGCGTCTAATCAAGAAAAGGAGCTTAATTTGTGATCACTATGAATTATCTAAGAAATCACTTGCAATAGGTTGGGATATCACTATGAAATGGGTGGCTAATGGTGGATTTTCATATGGAAATCTTTAAATGCGTTTATCTCGTAAACTAAGCGTCTAATCGAAAAAGGAGCTTAATTTGTGATCACTATAAAATACTTAAGAAATCACTTGCAATAGGTTGGGATATCACTATGAAATGGGTGGCTAATGGTGGATTTTCATATGGAAATCTTTAAATGCGTTTATCTCGTAAACTAAGCGTCTAATCGAAAAAGGAGCTTAATTTGTGATCACTATAAAATACTTAAGAAATCACTTGCAATAGGTTGGGATATCACTATGAAATGGGTGGCTAATGGTGGATTTTCATATGTAAATCTTTAAATGCGTTTATCTCGTAAACTAAGCGTTTAATCAAGAAAAGGAGATTAATTTGTGATCACTATAAAATACTTAAGAAATCACTTGCAATAGGTTGGGATATCACTATGAAATGGGTGGCTAATGGTGGATTTTCATATGGAAATCTTTAAATGCGTTTATCTCGTAAACTAAGCGTCTAATCAAGAAAAGGAGCTTAATTTGTGATCACTATAAAATACTTAAGAAATCTCTTGCAATAGGTTGGGATATCACTATGAAATGGGTGGCTAATGGTGGATTTTCATATGTAAATCTTTAAATGCGTTTATCTCGTAAACTAAGCGTTTAATCAAGAAAAGGAGCTTAATTTGTGATCACTATAAAATACTTAAGAAATCACTTGCAATAGGTTGGGATATCACTATGAAATGGGTGGCTAATGGTGGATTTTCATATGGAAATCTTTAAATGCGTTTATCTCGTAAACTAAGCGTCTAATCAAGAAAAGGAGCTTAATTTGTGATCACTATGAATTATCTAAGAAATCACTTGCAATAGGTTGGGATATCACTATGAAATGGGTGGCTAATGGTGGATTTTCATATGGAAATCTTTAAATGCGTTTATCTCGTAAACTAAGCGTCTAATCAAGAAAAGGAGCTTAATTTGTGATCACTATAAAATACTTAAGAAATCACTTGCAATAGGTTGGGATATCACTATGAAATGGGTGGCTAATGGTGGATTTTCATATGGAAATCTTTAAATGCGTTTATCTCGTAAACTAAGCGTCTAATCAAGAAAAGGAGCTTAATTTGTGATCACTATGAATTATCTAAGAAATCACTTGCAATAGGTTGGGATATCACTATGAAATGGGTGGCTAATGGTGGATTTTCATATGGAAATCTTTAAATGCGTTTATCTCGTAAACTAAGCGTCTAATTAAGAAAAGGAGCATAATTTGTGATCACTATGAATTATCTAAGAAATCACTTGCAATAGGTTGGGATATCACTATGAAATGGGTGGCTAATGGTGGATTTTCATATGGAAATCTTTAAATGCGTTTATCTCGTAAACTAAGCGTCTAATTAAGAAAAGGAGCATAATTTGTGATCACTATAAAATACTTAAGAAATCACTTGCAATAGGTTGGGATATCACTATGAAATGTGTGGCTAATGGTGGATTTTCATATGGAAATCTTTAAATGCGTTTATCTCGTAAACTAAGCGTCTAATTAAGAAAAGGAGCTTAATTTGTGATCACTATAGAATACTTAAGAAATCACTTGCAATAGGTTGGGATATCACTATGAAATGGGTGGCTAATGGTGGATTTTCATATGGAAATCTTTAAATGCGTTTATCTCGTAAACTAAGCGTCTAATCGAGAAAAGGAGCTTAATTTGTGATCACTATGAATTATCTAAGAAATCACTTGCAATAGGTTGGGATATCACTATGAAATGGGTGGCTAATGGTGGATTTTCATATGGAAATCTTTAAATGCGTTTATCTCGTAAACTAAGCGTCTAATCGAGAAAAGGAGCTTAATTTGTGATCACTATGAATTATCTAAGAAATCACTTGCAATAGGTTGGGATATCACTATGAAATGGGTGGCTAATGGTGGATTTTCATATGGAAATCTTTAAATGCGTTTATCTCGTAAACTAAGCGTCTAATTAAGAAAAGGAGCATAATTTGTGATCACTATAAAATACTTAAGAAATCACTTGCAATAGGTTGGGATATCACTATGAAATGTGTGGCTAATGGTGGATTTTCATATGGAAATCTTTAAATGCGTTTATCTCGTAAACTAAGCGTCTAATTAAGAAAAGGAGCATAATTTGTGATCACTATAAAATACTTAAGAAATCACTTGCAATAGGTTGGGATATCACTATGAAATGGGTGGCTAATGGTGGATTTTCATATGGAAATCTTTAAATGCGTTTATCTCGTAAACTAAGCGTCTAATCGAAAAAGGAGCTTAATTTGTGATCACTATAAAATACTTAAGAAATCACTTGCAATAGGTTGGGATATCACTATGAAATGGGTGGCTAATGGTCGATTTTCTTATGGAAATCTTTAAATGCGTTTATCTCGTAAACTAAGCGTCTAATCAAGAAAAGGAGCTTAATTTGTGATCACTATAAAATACTTAAGAAATCACTTGCAATAGGTTGGGATATCACTATGAAATGGGTGGCCAATGGTGGATTTCCATATGGAAATCTTTAAATGCGTTTATCTCGTAAACTAAGCGTCTAATCGAGAAAAGGAGCTTAATTTGTGATCACTATGAATTATCTAAGAAATCACTTGCAATAGGTTGGGATATCACTATGAAATGGGTGGCTAATGGTGGATTTTCATATGGAAATCTTTAAATGCGTTTATCTCGTAATCTAAGCGTCTAATCGAAAAAGGAGCTTAATTTGTGATCACTATAAAATACTTAAGAAATCACTTGCAATAGGTTGGGATATCACTATGAAATGGGTGGCTAATGGTGGATTTTCATATGTAAATCTTTAAATGCGTTTATCTCGTAAACTAAGCGTTTAATCAAGAAAAGGAGCTTAATTTGTGATCACTATAAAATACTTAAGAAATCACTTGCAATAGGTTGGGATATCACTATGAAATGGGTGGCTAATGGTGGATTTTCATATGGAAATCTTTAAATGCGTTTATCTCGTAAACTAAGCGTCTAATCAAGAAAAGGAGCTTAATTTGTGATCACTATAAAATACTTAAGAAATCTCTTGCAATAGGTTGGGATATCACTATGAAATGGGTGGCTAATGGTGGATTTTCATATGTAAATCTTTAAATGCGTTTATCTCGTAAACTAAGCGTTTAATCAAGAAAAGGAGCTTAATTTGTGATCACTATAAAATACTTAAGAAATCACTTGAAATAGGTTGGGATATCACTATGAAATGGGTGGCTAATGGTGGATTTTCATATGGAAATCTTTAAATGCGTTTATCTCGTAAACTAAGCGTCTAATCAAGAAAAGGAGCTTAATTTGTGATCACTATAAAATACTTAAGAAATCACTTGCAATAGGTTGGGATATCACTATGAAATGGGTAGCTAATGGTGAATTTTCATATGTAAATCTTTAAATGCGTTTATCTCGTAAACTAAGCGTCTAGTCGAGAAAAGGAGCTTAATTTGTGATCACTATGAATTATCTAAGAAATCAATTGCAATAGGTTGGGATATCACTATGAAATGGGTGGCTAATGGTGGATTTTCATATGGAAATCTTTAAATGCGTTTATCTCGTAAACTAAGCGTCTAATCGAGAAAAGGAGCTTAATTTGTGATCACTATGAATTATCTAAGAAATCACTTGCAATAGGTTGGGATATCACTATGAAATGGGTGGCTAATGGTGGATTTTCATATGGAAATCTTTAAATGCGTTTATCTCGTAAACTAAGCGTCTAATCAAGAAAAGGAGCTTAATTTGTGATCACTATAAAATACTTAAGAAATCACTTGCAATAGGTTGGGATATCACTATGAAATGGGTGGCCAATGGTGGATGTTCATATGGAAATCTTTAAATGCGTTTATCTCGTAAACTAAGCGTCTAATCAAGAAAAGGAACTATGAATTATCTAAGAAATCACTTGCAATAGGTTGGGATATCGCTATGAAATGGGTGGCTAATGGTGGATTTTCATATGGAAATCTTTAAATGCGTTTATCTCGTAAACTAAGCGTCTAATCAAGAAAAGGAGCTTAATTTGTGATCACTATAAAATACTTAAGAAATCACTTGCAATAGGTTGGGATATCACTATGAAATGGGTGGCCAATGGTGGATTTTCATATGGAAATCTTTAAATGCGTTTATCTCGTAAACTAAGCGTCTAATCGAGAAAAGGAGCTTAATTTGTGATCACTATGAATTATCTAAGAAATCACTTGCAATAGGTTGGGATATCACTATGAAATGGGTGGCCAATGGTGGATTTTCATATGGAAATCTTTAAATGCGTTTATCTCGTAAACTAAGCGTCTAATCAAGAAAAGGAGCTTGATTTGTGATCACTATAAAATACTTAAGAAATCACTTGCAATAGGTTGGGATATCACTATGAAATGGGTGGCTAATGGTGGATTTTCATATGGAAATCTTTAAATGCGTTTATCTCGTAAACTAAGCGTCTAATCAAGAAAAGGAGCTTAATTTGTGATCACTATAAAATACTTAAGAAATCACTTGCAATAGGTTGGGATATCACTATGAAATGGGTGGCCAATGGTGGATGTTCATATGGAAATCTTTAAATGCGTTTATCTCGTAAACTAAGCGTCTAATTGAGAAAAGGAACTATGAACTATCTAAGAAATCACTTGCAATAGGTTGGGATATCACTATGAAATGGGTGGCTAATGGTGGATTTTCATATGGAAATCTTTAAATGCGTTTATCTCGTAAACTAAGCGTCTAATCAAGAAAAGGAGCTTAATTTGTGATCACTATAAAATACTTAAGAAATCACTTGCAATAGGTTGGGATATCACTATGAAATGGGTGGCTAATGGTGGATTTTCATATGGAAATCTTAAAATGCGTTTATCTCGTAAACTATGCGTCTAATCGAGAAAAGGAGCTTAATTTGTGATCACTATGAATTATCTAAGAAATCACTTGCAATAGGTTGGGATATCACTATGAAATGGGTGGCCAATGGTGGATTTTCATATGGAAATCTTTAAATGCGTTTATCTCGTAAACTAAGCGTCTAATCGAGAAAAGGAGCTTAATTTGTGATCACTATGAATTATCTAAGAAATCACTTGCAATAGGTTGGGATATCACTATGAAATGGGTGGCTAATGGTGGATTTTCATATGGAAATCTTTAAATGCGTTTATCTCGTAAACTAAGCGTCTAATCGAGAAAAGGAGCTTAATTTGTGATCACTATGAATTATCTAAGAAATCACTTGCAATGAAATGGGTGGCTAATGGTGGATTTTCATATGGAAATCTTTAAATGCGTTTATCTCGTAAACTAAGCGTCTAATCAAGAAAAGGAGCTTAATTTGTGATCACTATAAAATACTTAAGAAATCACTTGCAATAGGTTGGGAGTTGGGATATCACTATGAAATAGGTAGCTAATGGTGAATTTTCATATGGAAATCTTTAAATGCGTTTATCTCGTAAACTAAGCGTCTAATCGAGAAAAGGAGCTTAATTTGTGATCACTATGAATTATCTAAGAAATCACTTGCAATAGGTTGGGATATCACTATGAAATAGGTGGCTAATGGTGGATTTTCATATGGAAATCTTTAAATGCGTTTATCTCGTAAACTAAGCGTCTAATCAAGAAAAGGAGCTTAATTTGTGATCACTATAAAATACTTAAGAAATCACTTGCAATAGGTTGGGAGTTGGGATATCACTATGAAATAGGTAGCTAATGGTGAATTTTCATATGGAAATCTTTAAATGCGTTTATCTCGTAATCTAAGCGTCTAATCAAGAAAAGGAGCTTAATTTGTGATCACTATGAATTATCTAAGAAATCACTTGCAATAGGTTGAGATATCACTATGAAATGGGTGGCTAATGGTGGATTTTCATATGGAAATCTTTAAATGCGTTTATCTCGTAAACTAAGCGTCTAATTGAGAAAAGGAGCTTAATTTGTGATCACTATGAATTATCCAAGAAATCACTTGCAATAGGTTGAGATATCACTATGAAATGGGTGGCTAATGGTGGATTTTCATATGGAAATCTTTAAATGCGTTTATCTCGTAAACTAAGCGTCTAATCAAGAAAAGGAGCTTAATTTGTGATCACTATGAATTATCTAAGAAATCACTTGCAATAGGTTGGGATATCACTATGAAATGGGTGGCTAATGGTGGATTTTCATATGGAAATCTTTAAATGCGTTTATCTCGTAAACTAAGCGTCTAATCAAGAAAAGGAGCTTAATTTGTGATCACTATAAAATACTTAAGAAATCACTTCCAATAGGTTGGGATATCACTATGAAATGGGTGGCCAATGGTGGATTTTCATATGGAAATCTTTAAATGCGTTTATCTCGTAAACTAAGCTTCTAATCGAGAAAAGGAGCTTAATTTGTGATCACTATAAAATACTTAAGAAATCACTTGCAATAGGTTGGGATATCACTATGAAATGGGTGGCCAATGGTGGTAGTTTCATATGGAAATCTTTAAATGCGTTTATCTCGTAAACTAAGCGTCTAATCGAGAAAAGGAGCTTAATTTGTGATCACTATGAATTATCTAAGAAATCACTTGCAATAGGTTGGGATATCACTATGAAATGGGTGGCCAATGGTGGATTTTCATATGGAAATCTTTAAATGCGTTTATCTCGTAAACTAAGCGTCTAATCGAGAAAAGGAGCTTAATTTGTGATCACTATAAAATACTTAAGAAATCACTTCCAATAGGTTGGGATATCACTATGAAATGGGTGGCCAATGGTGGATTTTCATATGGAAATCTTTAAATGCGTTTATCTCGTAAACTAAGCGTCTAATCGAGAAAAGGAGCTTAATTTGTGATCACTATAAAATACTTAAGAAATCACTTGCAATAGGTTGGGATATCACTATGAAATGGGTGGCTAATGGTGGATTTTCATATGGAAATCTTAAAATGCGTTTATCTCGTAAACTATGCGTCTAATCGAGAAAAGGAGCTTAATTTGTGATCACTATGAATTATCTAAGAAATCACTTGCAATAGGTTGGGATATCACTATGAAATAGGTGGCTAATGGTGGATTTTCATATGGAAATCTTTAAATGCGTTTAACTCGTAAACTAAGCGTCTAATCAAGAAAAGGAGCTTAATTTGTGATCACTATGAATTATCTAAGAAATCACTTGCAATAGGTTGGGATATCACTATGAAATGGGTGGCTAATGGTGGATTTTCATATGGAAATCTTTAAATGCGTTTATCTCGTAAACTAAGCGTCTAATCAAGAAAAGGAGCTTAATTTGTGATCACTATAAAATACTTAAGAAATCACTTGCAATAGGTTGGAATATCACTATGAAATAGGTGGCTAATGGTGGATTTTCATATGGAAATCTTTAAATGCGTTTATCTCGTAAACTAAGCGTCTAATCGAGAAAAGGAGCTTAATTTGTGATCACTATAAAATACTTAAGAAATCACTTGCAATAGGTTGGAATATCACTATGAAATAGGTGGCTAATGGTGGATTTTCATATGGAAATCTTTAAATGCGTTTATCTCGTAAACTAAGCGTCTAATTGAGAAAAGGAGCTTAATTTGTGATCACTATGAATTATCCAAGAAATCACTTGCAATAGGTTGAGATATCACTATGAAATGGGTGGCTAATGGTGGATTTTCATATGGAAATCTTTATATGCGTTTATCTCGTAAACTAAGCGTCTAATCGAGAAAAGGAGCTTAATTTGTGATCACTATAAAATACTTAAGAAATCACTTGCAATAGGTTGGAATATCACTATGAAATGGGTGGCTAATGGTGGATTTTCATATGGAAATCTTTAAATGCGTTTATCTCGTAAACTATGCGTCTAATCGAGAAAAGGAGCTTAATTTGTGATCACTATGAATTATCTAAGAAATCACTTGCAATAGGTTGGGATATCACTATGAAATGGGTGGCCAATGGTGGATTTTCATACGGAAATCTTTAAATGCGTTTATCTCGTAAACTAAGCGTCTAATCGAGAAAAGGAGCTTAATTTGTGATCACTATGAATTATCTAAGAAATCACTTGCAATATGTTGGGATATCACTATGAAATGGGTGGCTAATGGTGGATTTTCATATGGAAATCTTTAAATGCGTTTATCTCGTAAACTAAGCGTCTAATCAAGAAAAGGAGCTTAATTTGTGATCACTATGAATTATCTAAGAAATCACTTGCAATAGGTTGAGATATCACTATGAAATGGGTGGCTAATGGTGGATTTTCATATGGAAATCTTTAAATGCGTTTATCTCGTAAACTAAGCGTCTAATCGAGAAAAGGAGCTTAATTTGTGATCACTATAAAATACTTAAGAAATCACTTGCAATAGGTTGGAATATCACTATGAAATGGGTGGCTAATGGCGGATTTTCATATGGAAATCTTTATGTGCGTTTATATCGTAAACTAAGCGTCTAATCAAGAAAAGGAGCTTAATTTGTGATCACTATGAATTATCTAAGAAATCACTTGCAACAGGTTGGGATATCAGTATGAAATGGGTGGCTAATGGTGGATTTTCATATGGAAATCTTTAAATGCGTTTATCTCGTAAACTAAGCGTCTAATCAAGAAAAGGAGCTTAATTTGTGATCACTATGAATTATCTAAGAAATCACTTGCAATAGGTTGAGATATCACTATGAAATGGGTGGCTAATGGTGGATTTTCATATGGAAATCTTTAAATGCGTTTATCTCGTAAACTAAGCGTCTAATCGAGAAAAGGAGCTTAATTTGTGATCACTATCTAAGAAATCACTTGCAATAGGTTGGGATATCACTATGAAATGGGTGGCTAATGGTGGATTTTCATATGGAAATCTTTAAATGCGTTTATCTCGTAAACTAAGCGTCTAATCGAGAAAAGGAGCTTAATTTGTGATCACTTTGAATTATCTAAGAAATCACTTGCAATAGGTTGAGATATCACTATGAAATGGGTGGCCAATGGTGGATTTTCATATGGAAACCTTTAAATGCGTTTATCTCGTAAACTAAGCGTCTTATCAAGAAAAGGAGCTTAATTTGTGATCACTATAAAATACTTAAGAAATCACTTGCAATAGATTGGGATATCACTATGAAATGGGTGGCTAATGGTGGATTTTCATATGGAAATCTTTAAATGCGTTTATCTCGTAAACTAAGCGTCTAATTGAGAAAAGGAGCTTAATTTGTGATCACTATGAATTATCTAAGAAATCACTTGCAATAGGTTGGGATATCACTATGAAATGGGTGGCTAATGGTGGATTTTCATATGGAAATCTTTAAATGCGTTTATCTCGTAAACTAAGCGTCTAATCAAGAAAAGGAGCTTAATGTGTGATCACTATGAATTATCTAAGAAATCACTTGCAATAGGTTGAGATATCACTATGAAATGGGTGACTAATGGTGGATTTTCATATGGAAATCTTTAAATGCGTTTATCTCGTAAACTAAGCGTCTAATCGAGAAAAGGAGCTTAATTTGTGATCACTATGAATTATCTAAGAAATCACTTGCAATAGGTTGGGATATCACTATGAAATGGGTGGATAATGGTGGATTTTCATATGGAAATCTTTAAATGCGTTTATCTCGTAAACTAAGCGTCTAATCGAGAAAAGGAGCTTAATTTGTGATCACTATAAAATACTTAAGAAATCACTTCCAATAGGTTGGGATATCACTATGAAATGGGTGGCTAATGGTGGATTTTCATATGGAATCAAGAAAAGGAGCTTAATTTGTGATCACTTGCAATAGGTTGGGATATCACTATGAAATGGGTGGCTAATGGTGGATTTTCATATGGAAATCTTTAAATGCGTTTATCTCGTAAACTAAGCGTCTAATCGAGAAAAGGAGCTTAATTTGTGATCACTATGAATTATCTAAGAAATCACTTGCAATAGGTTGGGATATCACTATGAAATGGGTGGCCAATGGTGGATTTTCATATGGAAATCTTTAAATGCGTTTATCTCGTAAACTAAGCGTCTAATCGAGAAAAGGAGCTTAATTTGTGATCACTATGAATTATCTAAGAAATCACTTGCAATAGGTTGGGATATCACTATGAAATGGGTGGCTAATGGTGGATTTTCATATGGAAATCTTTAAATGCGTTTATCTCGTAAACTAAGCGTCTAATCAAGAAAAGGAGCTTAATTTGTGATCACTATGAATTATCTAAGAAATCACTTGCAATAGGTTGGGATATCACTATGAAATGGGTGGCTAATGGTGGATTTTCATATGGAAATCTTTAAATGCGTTTATCTCGTAAACTAAGCGTCTAATCAAGAAAAGGAGCTTAATTTGTGATCACTATGAATTATCTAGAAATCACTTGCAATAGGTTGGGATATCACTATGAAATGGGTGGCTAATGGTGGATTTTCATATGGAAATCTTTAAATGCGTTTATCTCGTAAACTAAGCGTCTAATCAAGAAAAGGAGCTTTATTTGTGATCACTATGAATTATCTAAGAAATCACTTGCAATAGGTTGGGATATCACTATGAAATGGGTGGCTAATGGTGGATTTTCATATGGAAATCTTTTAATGCGTTTATCTCGTAAACTAAGCGTCTAATCAAGAAAAGGAGCTTAATTTGTGATCACTATGAATTATCTAAGAAATCACTTGCAATAGGTTGAGATATCACTATGAAATGGGTGGCCAATGGTGGATTTTCATATGGAAATCTTTAAATGCGTTTATCTCGTAAACTAAGCGTCTAATCAAGAAAAGGAGCTTAATTTGTGATCACTATGAATTATCTAAGAAATCACTTGCAATAGGTTGGGATATCACTATGAAATGGGTGGCCAATGGTTGATTTTCATATGGAAATCTTTAAATGCGTTTATCTCGTAAACTAAGCGTCTAATCGAGAAAAGGAGCTTAATTTGTGATCACTATGAATTATCTAAGAAATCACTTGCAACAGGTTGGGATATCACTATGAAATGGGTGGCTAATGGTTGATTTTCATATGGAAATCTTTAAATGCGTTTATCTCGTAAACTAAGCGTCTAATCGAGAAAAGGAGCTTAATTTGTGATCACTATGAATTATCTAAGAAATCGCTTGCAACAGGTTGGGATATCACTATGAAATGGGTGGCTAATGGTGGATTTTCATATGGAAATCTTTAAATGCGTTTATCTCGTAAACTAAGCGTCTAATCAAGAAAAGGAGCTTAATTTGTGATCACTATAAAATACTTAAGAAATCACTTGCAATAGGTTGGGATATCACTATGAAATGGGTGGCTAATGGTGGATTTTCATATGGAAATCTTTAAATGCGTTTATCTCGTAAACTAAGCATTTAATCGAGAAAAGGAGCTTAATTTGTGATCACTATGAATTATCTAAGAAATCACTTGCAATAGGTTGGGATATCACTATGAAATGGGTGGCCAATGGTTGATTTTCATATGGAAATCTTTAAATGCGTTTATCTCGTAAACTATGCGTCTAATCGAGAAAAGGAGCTTAATTTGTGATCACTATGAATTATCTAAGAAATCACTTGCAACAGGTTGGGATATCACTATGAAATGGGTGGCTAATGGTGGATTTTCATATGGAAATCTTTAAATGCGTTTATCTCGTAAACTAAGCGTCTAATCAAGAAAAGGAGCTTAATTTGTGATCACTATAAAATACTTAAGAAATCACTTGCAATAGGTTGGGATATCACTATGAAATGGGTGGCTAATGGTGGATTTTCATATGGAAATCTTTAAATGCGTTTATCTCGTAAACTAAGCGTCTAATCAAGAAAAGGAGCTTAATTTGTGATCACTATAAAATACTTAAGAAATCACTTGCAATAGGTTGGGATATCACTATGAAATGGGTGGCTAATGGTGGATTTTCATATGGAAATCTTTAAATGCGTTTATCTCGTAAACTAAGCGTCTAATCAAGAAAAGGAGCTTAATTTGTGATCACTATAAAATACTTAGAATCACTTGCAATAGGTTGGGATATCACTATGAAATGGGTGGCTAATGGTGGATTTTCATATGGAAATCTTTAAATGCGTTTATCTCGTAAACTAAGCGTCTAATCGAGAAAAGGAGCTTAATTTGTGATCACTATAAAATACTTAAGAAATCACTTGCAATAGGTTGGGATATCACTATGAAATGGGTGGCTAGTGGTGGATTTTCATATGGAAATCTTTAAATGCGTTTATCTCGTAAACTAAGCGTCTAATCAAGAAAAGGAGCTTAATTTGTGATCACTATAAAATACTTAAGAAATCACTTGCAATAGGTTGGGATATCACTATGAAATGGGTGGATAATGGTGGATTTTCATATGGAAATCTTTAAATGCGTTTATCTCGTAAACTAAGCGTCTAATCAAGAAAAGGAGCTTAATTTGTGATCACTATAAAATACTTAAGAAATCACTTGCAATAGGTTGGGATATCACTATGAAATGGGTGGCTAATGGTGGATTTTCATATGGAAATCTTTAAATGCGTTTATCTCGTAAACTAAGCGTCTAATCAAGAAAAGGAGCTTAATTTGTGATCACTATAAAATACTTAAGAAATCACTTGCAATAGGTTGGGATATCACTATGAAATGGGTGGCCAATGGTGGATTTTCATATGGAAATCTTTAAATGCGTTTATCTCGTAAACTACGCATCTAATCGAGAAAAGGAGCTTAATTTGTGATCACTATGAATTATCTAAGAAATCACTTGCAATAGGTTGGGATATCACTATGAAATGGGTGGCCAATGGTTGATTTTCATATGGAAATCTTTAAATGCGTTTATCTCGTAAACTATGCGTCTAATCGAGAAAAGGAGCTTAATTTGTGATCACTATAAATTATCTAAGAAATCACTTGCAACAGGTTGGGATATCACTATGAAATGGGTGGCTAATGGTGGATTTTCATATGGAAATCTTTAAATGCGTTTATCTCGTAAACTAAGCGTCTAATCAAGAAAAGGAGCTTAATTTGTGATCACTATAAAATACTTAAGAAATCACTTGCAATAGGTTGGGATATCACTATGAAATGGGTGGCTAATGGTGGATTTTCATATGGAAATCTTTAAATGCGTTTATCTCGTAAACTAAGCGTCTAATCAAGAAAAGGAGCTTAATTTGTGATCACTATAAAATACTTAAGAAATCACTTGCAATAGGTTGGGATATCACTATGAAATGGGTGGCTAATGGTGGATTTTCATATGGAAATCTTTAAATGCGTTTATCTCGTAAACTAAGCGTCTAATCAAGAAAAGGAGCTTAATTTGTGATCACTATAAAATACTTAGAATCACTTGCAATAGGTTGGGATATCACTATGAAATGGGTGGCTAATGGTGGATTTTCATATGGAAATCTTTAAATGCGTTTATCTCGTAAACTAAGCGTCTAATCGAGAAAAGGAGCTTAATTTGTGATCACTATAAAATACTTAAGAAATCACTTGCAATAGGTTGGGATATCACTATGAAATGGGTGGCTAGTGGTGGATTTTCATATGGAAATCTTTAAATGCGTTTATCTCGTAAACTAAGCGTCTAATCAAGAAAAGGAGCTTAATTTGTGATCACTATAAAATACTTAAGAAATCACTTGCAATAGGTTGGGATATCACTATGAAATGGGTGGCTAATGGTGGATTTTCATATGGAAATCTTTAAATGCGTTTATCTCGTAAACTAAGCGTCTAATCAAGAAAAGGAGCTTAATTTGTGATCACTATAAAATACTTAAGAAATCACTTGCAATAGGTTGGGATATCACTATGAAATGGGTGGCTAATGCTGGATTTTCATATGGAAATCTTTAAATGCGTTTATCTCGTAAACTAAGCGTCTAATCAAGAAAAGGAGCTTAATTTGTGATCACTATAAAATACTTAAGAAATCACTTGCAATAGGTTGGGATATCACTATGAAATGGGTGGCCAATGGTGGATTTTCATATGGAAATCTTTAAATGCGTTTATCTCGTAAACTAAGCATCTAATCGAGAAAAGGAGCTTAATTTGTGATCACTATGAATTATCTAAGAAATCACTTGCAATAGGTTGGGATATCACTATGAAATGGGTGGCCAATGGTTGATTTTCATATGGAAATCTTTAAATGCGTTTATCTCGTAAACTATGCGTCTAATCGAGAAAAGGAGCTTAATTTGTGATCACTATGAATTATCTAAGAAATCACTTGCAACAGGTTGGGATATCACTATGAAATGGGTGGCTAATGGTGGATTTTCATATGGAAATCTTTAAATGCGTTTATCTCGTAAACTAAGCGTCTAATCAAGAAAAGGAGCTTAATTTGTGATCACTATAAAATACTTAAGAAATCACTTGCAATAGGTTGGGATATCACTATGAAATGGGTGGCTAATGGTGGATTTTCATATGGAAATCTTTAAATGCGTTTATCTCGTAAACTAAGCGTCTAATCAAGAAAAGGAGCTTAATTTGTGATCACTATAAAATACTTAAGAAATCACTTGCAATAGGTTGGGATATCACTATGAAATGGGTGGCTAATGGTGGATTTTCATATGGAAATCTTTAAATGCGTTTATCTCGTAAACTAAGCGTCTAATCAAGAAAAGGAGCTTAATTTGTGATCACTATAAAATACTTAGAATCACTTGCAATAGGTTGGGATATCACTATGAAATGGGTGGCTAATGGTGGATTTTCATATGGAAATCTTTAAATGCGTTTATCTCGTAAACTAAGCGTCTAATCAAGAAAAGGAGCTTAATTTGTGATCACTATAAAATACTTAAGAAATCACTTGCAATAGGTTGGGATATCACTATGAAATGGGTGGCCAATGGTTGATTTTCATATGGAAATCTTTAAATGCGTTTATCTCGTAAACTAAGCGTCTAATCGAGAAAAGGAGCTTAATTTGTGATCACTATGAATTATCTAAGAAATCACTTGCAATAGGTTGGGATATCACTATGAAATGGGTGGCCAATGGTTGATTTTCATATGGAAATCTTTAAATGCGTTTATCTCGTAAACTAAGCGTCTAATCGAGAAAAGGAGCTTAATTTGTGATCACTATGAATTATCTAAGAAATCGCTTGCAACAGGTTGGGATATCACTATGAAATGGGTGGCTAATGGTGGATTTTCATATGGAAATCTTTAAATGCGTTTATCTCGTAAACTAAGCGTCTAATCAAGAAAAGGAGCTTAATTTGTGATCACTATAAAATACTTAAGAAATCACTTGCAATAGGTTGGGATATCACTATGAAATGGGTGGCTAATGGTGGATTTTCATATGGAAATCTTTAAATGCGTTTATCTCGTAAACTAAGCATCTAATCGAGAAAAGGAGCTTAATTTGTGATCACTATGAATTATCTAAGAAATCGCTTGCAACAGGTTGGGATATCACTATGAAATGGGTGGCTAATGGTGGATTTTCATATGGAAATCTTTAAATGCGTTTATCTCGTAAACTAAGCGTCTAATCAAGAAAAGGAGCTTAATTTGTGATCACTATAAAATACTTAAGAAATCACTTGCAATAGGTTGGGATATCACTATGAAATGGGTGGCTAATGGTGGATTTTCATATGGAAATCTTTAAATGCGTTTATCTCGTAAACTAAGCGTCTAATCAAGAAAAGGAGCTTAATTTGTGATCACTATAAAATACTTAAGAAATCACTTGCAATAGGTTGGGATATCACTATGAAATGGGTGGCTAATGGTGGATTTTCATATGGAAATCTTTAAATGCGTTTATCTCGTAAACTAAGCGTCTAATCAAGAAAAGGAGCTTAATTTGTGATCACTATAAAATACTTAGAATCACTTGCAATAGGTTGGGATATCACTATGAAATGGGTGGCTAATGGTGGATTTTCATATGGAAATCTTTAAATGCGTTTATCTCGTAAACTAAGCGTCTAATCGAGAAAAGGAGCTTAATTTGTGATCACTATAAAATACTTAAGAAATCACTTGCAATAGGTTGGGATATCACTATGAAATGGGTGGCTAGTGGTGGATTTTCATATGGAAATCTTTAAATGCGTTTATCTCGTAAACTAAGCGTCTAATCAAGAAAAGGAGCTTAATTTGTGATCACTATAAAATACTTAAGAAATCACTTGCAATAGGTTGGGATATCACTATGAAATGGGTGGCTAATGGTGGATTTTCATATGGAAATCTTTAAATGCGTTTATCTCGTAAACTAAGCGTCTAATCAAGAAAAGGAGCTTAATTTGTGATCACTATAAAATACTTAAGAAATCACTTGCAATAGGTTGGGATATCACTATGAAATGGGTGGCTAATGCTGGATTTTCATATGGAAATCTTTAAATGCGTTTATCTCGTAAACTAAGCGTCTAATCAAGAAAAGGAGCTTAATTTGTGATCACTATAAAATACTTAAGAAATCACTTGCAATAGGTTGGGATATCACTATGAAATGGGTGGCCAATGGTGGATTTTCATATGGAAATCTTTAAATGCGTTTATCTCGTAAACTAAGCATCTAATCGAGAAAAGGAGCTTAATTTGTGATCACTATGAATTATCTAAGAAATCACTTGCAATAGGTTGGGATATCACTATGAAATGGGTGGCCAATGGTTGATTTTCATATGGAAATCTTTAAATGCGTTTATCTCGTAAACTATGCGTCTAATCGAGAAAAGGAGCTTAATTTGTGATCACTATGAATTATCTAAGAAATCACTTGCAACAGGTTGGGATATCACTATGAAATGGGTGGCTAATGGTGGATTTTCATATGGAAATCTTTAAATGCGTTTATCTCGTAAACTAAGCGTCTAATCAAGAAAAGGAGCTTAATTTGTGATCACTATAAAATACTTAAGAAATCACTTGCAATAGGTTGGGATATCACTATGAAATGGGTGGCTAATGGTGGATTTTCATATGGAAATCTTTAAATGCGTTTATCTCGTAAACTAAGCGTCTAATCAAGAAAAGGAGCTTAATTTGTGATCACTATAAAATACTTAAGAAATCACTTGCAATAGGTTGGGATATCACTATGAAATGGGTGGCTAATGGTGGATTTTCATATGGAAATCTTTAAATGCGTTTATCTCGTAAACTAAGCGTCTAATCAAGAAAAGGAGCTTAATTTGTGATCACTATAAAATACTTAGAATCACTTGCAATAGGTTGGGATATCACTATGAAATGGGTGGCTAATGGTGGATTTTCATATGGAAATCTTTAAATGCGTTTATCTCGTAAACTAAGCGTCTAATCAAGAAAAGGAGCTTAATTTGTGATCACTATAAAATACTTAAGAAATCACTTGCAATAGGTTGGGATATCACTATGAAATGGGTGGCCAATGGTTGATTTTCATATGGAAATCTTTAAATGCGTTTATCTCGTAAACTAAGCGTCTAATCGAGAAAAGGAGCTTAATTTGTGATCACTATGAATTATCTAAGAAATCACTTGCAATAGGTTGGGATATCACTATGAAATGGGTGGCCAATGGTTGATTTTCATATGGAAATCTTTAAATGCGTTTATCTCGTAAACTAAGCGTCTAATCGAGAAAAGGAGCTTAATTTGTGATCACTATGAATTATCTAAGAAATCGCTTGCAACAGGTTGGGATATCACTATGAAATGGGTGGCTAATGGTGGATTTTCATATGGAAATCTTTAAATGCGTTTATCTCGTAAACTAAGCGTCTAATCAAGAAAAGGAGCTTAATTTGTGATCACTATAAAATACTTAAGAAATCACTTGCAATAGGTTGGGATATCACTATGAAATGGGTGGCTAATGGTGGATTTTCATATGGAAATCTTTAAATGCGTTTATCTCGTAAACTAAGCATCTAATCGAGAAAAGGAGCTTAATTTGTGATCACTATGAATTATCTAAGAAATCACTTGCAATAGGTTGGGATATCACTATGAAATGGGTGGCCAATGGTGGATTTTCATATGGAAATCTTTAAATGCGTTTATCTCGTAAACTAAGCGTCTAATCAAGAAAAGGAGCTTAATTTGTGATCACTATAAAATACTTAAGAAATCACTTGCAATAGGTTGGGATATCACTATGAAATGGGTGGCTAATGGTGGATTTTCATATGGAAATCTTTAAATGCGTTTATCTCGTAAACTAAGCGTCTAATCAAGAAAAGGAGCTTAATTTGTGATCACTATAAAATACTTAAGAAATCACTTGCAATAGGTTGGGATATCACTATGAAATGGGTGGCTAATGGTGGATTTTCATATGGAAATCTTTAAATGCGTTTATCTCGTAAACTAAGCATCTAATCGAGAAAAGGAGCTTAATTTGTGATCACTATGAATTATCTAAGAAATCACTTGCAATAGGTTGGGATATCACTATGAAATGGGTGGCCAATGGTGGATTTTCATATGGAAATCTTTAAATGCGTTTATCTCGTAAACTAAGCGTCTAATCAAGAAAAGGAGCTTAATTTGTGATCACTATAAAATACTTAAGAAATCACTTGCAATAGGTTGGGATATCACTATGAAATGGGTGGCTAATGGTGGATTTTCATATGGAAATCTTTAAATGCGTTTATCTCGTAAACTAAGCGTCTAATCAAGAAAAGGAGCTTAATTTGTGATCACTATGAATTATCTAAGAAATCACTTGCAATAGGTTGAGATATCACTATGAAATGGGTGGCCAATGGTGGATTTTCATATGGAAATCTTTAAATGCGTTTATCTCGTAAACTAAGCGTCTAATCAAGAAAAGGAGCTTAATTTGTGATCACTATAAAATACTTAAGAAATCACTTGCAATAGGTTGGGATATCACTATGAAATGGGTGGCTAATGGTGGATTTTCATATGGAAATCTTTAAATGCGTTTATCTCGTAAACTACGCATCTAATCGAGAAAAGGAGCTTAATTTGTGATCACTATGAATTATCTAAGAAATCACTTGCAATAGGTTGGGATATCACTATGAAATGGGTGGCCAATGGTTGATTTTCATATGGAAATCTTTAAATGCGTTTATCTCGTAAACTATGCGTCTAATCGAGAAAAGGAGCTTAATTTGTGATCACTATGAATTATCTAAGAAATCACTTGCAACAGGTTGGGATATCACTATGAAATGGGTGGCTAATGGTGGATTTTCATATGGAAATCTTTAAATGCGTTTATCTCGTAAACTAAGCGTCTAATCAAGAAAAGGAGCTTAATTTGTGATCACTATAAAATACTTAAGAAATCACTTGCAATAGGTTGGGATATCACTATGAAATGGGTGGCTAATGGTGGATTTTCATATGGAAATCTTTAAATGCGTTTATCTCGTAAACTAAGCGTCTAATCAAGAAAAGGAGCTTAATTTGTGATCACTATAAAATACTTAAGAAATCACTTGCAATAGGTTGGGATATCACTATGAAATGGGTGGCTAATGGTGGATTTTCATATGGAAATCTTTAAATGCGTTTATCTCGTAAACTAAGCGTCTAATCAAGAAAAGGAGCTTAATTTGTGATCACTATGAATTATCTAAGAAATCGCTTGCAACAGGTTGGGATATCACTATGAAATGGGTGGCTAATGGTGGATTTTCATATGGAAATCTTTAAATGCGTTTATCTCGTAAACTAAGCGTCTAATCAAGAAAAGGAGCTTAATTTGTGATCACTATAAAATACTTAAGAAATCACTTGCAATAGGTTGGGATATCACTATGAAATGGGTGGCTAATGGTGGATTTTCATATGGAAATCTTTAAATGCGTTTATCTCGTAAACTAAGCATCTAATCGAGAAAAGGAGCTTAATTTGTGATCACTATGAATTATCTAAGAAATCACTTGCAATAGGTTGGGATATCACTATGAAATGGGTGGCCAATGGTTGATTTTCATATGGAAATCTTTAAATGCGTTTATCTCGTAAACTAAGCGTCTAATCAAGAAAAGGAGCTTAATTTGTGATCACTATAAAATACTTAAGAAATCACTTGCAATAGGTTGGGATATCACTATGAAATGGGTGGCTAATGGTGGATTTTCATATGGAAATCTTTAAATGCGTTTATCTCGTAAACTAAGCATCTAATCGAGAAAAGGAGCTTAATTTGTGATCACTATGAATTATCTAAGAAATCACTTGCAATAGGTTGGGATATCACTATGAAATGGGTGGCCAATGGTGGATTTTCATATGGAAATCTTTAAATGCGTTTATCTCGTAAACTAAGCGTCTAATCAAGAAAAGGAGCTTAATTTGTGATCACTATAAAATACTTAAGAAATCACTTGCAATAGGTTGGGATATCACTATGAAATGGGTGGCTAATGGTGGATTTTCATATGGAAATCTTTAAATGCGTTTATCTCGTAAACTAAGCGTCTAATCAAGAAAAGGAGCTTAATTTGTGATCACTATGAATTATCTAAGAAATCACTTGCAATAGGTTGAGATATCACTATGAAATGGGTGGCCAATGGTGGATTTTCATATGGAAATCTTTAAATGCGTTTATCTCGTAAACTAAGCGTCTAATCAAGAAAAGGAGCTTAATTTGTGATCACTATAAAATACTTAAGAAATCACTTGCAATAGGTTGGGATATCACTATGAAATGGGTGGCTAATGGTGGATTTTCATATGGAAATCTTTAAATGCGTTTATCTCGTAAACTACGCATCTAATCGAGAAAAGGAGCTTAATTTGTGATCACTATGAATTATCTAAGAAATCACTTGCAATAGGTTGGGATATCACTATGAAATGGGTGGCCAATGGTTGATTTTCATATGGAAATCTTTAAATGCGTTTATCTCGTAAACTATGCGTCTAATCGAGAAAAGGAGCTTAATTTGTGATCACTATGAATTATCTAAGAAATCACTTGCAACAGGTTGGGATATCACTATGAAATGGGTGGCTAATGGTGGATTTTCATATGGAAATCTTTAAATGCGTTTATCTCGTAAACTAAGCGTCTAATCAAGAAAAGGAGCTTAATTTGTGATCACTATAAAATACTTAAGAAATCACTTGCAATAGGTTGGGATATCACTATGAAATGGGTGGCTAATGGTGGATTTTCATATGGAAATCTTTAAATGCGTTTATCTCGTAAACTAAGCGTCTAATCAAGAAAAGGAGCTTAATTTGTGATCACTATAAAATACTTAAGAAATCACTTGCAATAGGTTGGGATATCACTATGAAATGGGTGGCTAATGGTGGATTTTCATATGGAAATCTTTAAATGCGTTTATCTCGTAAACTAAGCGTCTAATCAAGAAAAGGAGCTTAATTTGTGATCACTATGAATTATCTAAGAAATCGCTTGCAACAGGTTGGGATATCACTATGAAATGGGTGGCTAATGGTGGATTTTCATATGGAAATCTTTAAATGCGTTTATCTCGTAAACTAAGCGTCTAATCAAGAAAAGGAGCTTAATTTGTGATCACTATAAAATACTTAAGAAATCACTTGCAATAGGTTGGGATATCACTATGAAATGGGTGGCTAATGGTGGATTTTCATATGGAAATCTTTAAATGCGTTTATCTCGTAAACTAAGCATCTAATCGAGAAAAGGAGCTTAATTTGTGATCACTATGAATTATCTAAGAAATCACTTGCAATAGGTTGGGATATCACTATGAAATGGGTGGCCAATGGTTGATTTTCATATGGAAATCTTTAAATGCGTTTATCTCGTAAACTAAGCGTCTAATCAAGAAAAGGAGCTTAATTTGTGATCACTATAAAATACTTAAGAAATCACTTGCAATAGGTTGGGATATCACTATGAAATGGGTGGCTAATGGTGGATTTTCATATGGAAATCTTTAAATGCGTTTATCTCGTAAACTAAGCATCTAATCGAGAAAAGGAGCTTAATTTGTGATCACTATGAATTATCTAAGAAATCACTTGCAATAGGTTGGGATATCACTATGAAATGGGTGGCCAATGGTGGATTTTCATATGGAAATCTTTAAATGCGTTTATCTCGTAAACTAAGCGTCTAATCAAGAAAAGGAGCTTAATTTGTGATCACTATAAAATACTTAAGAAATCACTTGCAATAGGTTGGGATATCACTATGAAATGGGTGGCTAATGGTGGATTTTCATATGGAAATCTTTAAATGCGTTTATCTCGTAAACTAAGCGTCTAATCAAGAAAAGGAGCTTAATTTGTGATCACTATGAATTATCTAAGAAATCACTTGCAATAGGTTGAGATATCACTATGAAATGGGTGGCCAATGGTGGATTTTCATATGGAAACCTTTAAATGCGTTTATCTCGTAAACTAAGCGTCTTATCAAGAAAAGGAGCTTAATTTGTGATCACTATAAAATACTTAAGAAATCACTTGCAATAGATTGGGATATCACTATGACATGGGTGGCTAATGGTGGATTTTCATATGGAAATCTTTAAATGCGTTTATCTCGTAAACTAAGCGTCTAATTGAGAAAAGGAGCTTAATTTGTGATCACTATGAATTATCTAAGAAATCACTTGCAATAGGTTGAGATATCACTATGAAATGGGTGACTAATGGTGGATTTTCATATGGAAATCTTTAAATGCGTTTATCTCGTAAACTAAGCGTCTAATCGAGAAAAGGAGCTTAATTTGTGATCACTATGAACTATCTAAGAAATCACTTGCTAATGGCTAATGGTGGATTTTCATATGGAAATCTTTAAATGCGTTTATCTCGTAAACTAAGCGTTTAATCGAGAAAAGGAGCTTAATTTGTGATCACTATGAATTATCTAAGAAATCACTTGCAATAGCTTGGGATATCACTATGAAATGGGTGGCTAATGGTGGATTTTCATTTGGAAATCTTTAAATGCGTTTATCTCGTAAACTAAGCGTCTAATCGAGAAAAGGAGCTTAATTTGTGATCACTATAAAATACTTAAGAAATCACTTGCAATAGGTTGGGATATCACTATGAAATGGGTGGCTAATGGTGGATTTTCATATGGAAATCTTTAAATGCGTTTATCTCGTAAACTAAGCGTCTAATCAAGAAAAGGAGCTTAATTTGTGATCACTATGAATTATCTAAGAAATCACTTGCAATAGGTTGAGATATCACTATGAAATGGGTGGCCAATGGTGGATTTTCATATGGAAATCTTTAAATGCGTTTATCTCGTAAACTAAGCGTCTAATCAAGAAAAGGAGCTTAATTTGTGATCACTATAAAATACTTAAGAAATCACTTGCAATAGGTTGGGATATCACTATGAAATGGGTGGCTAATGGTGGATTTTCATATGGAAATCTTTAAATGCGTTTATCTCGTAAACTACGCATCTAATCGAGAAAAGGAGCTTAATTTGTGATCACTATGAATTATCTAAGAAATCACTTGCAATAGGTTGGGATATCACTATGAAATGGGTGGCCAATGGTGGATTTTCATATGGAAATCTTTAAATGCGTTTATCTCGTAAACTATGCGTCTAATCGAGAAAAGGAGCTTAATTTGTGATCACTATGAATTATCTAAGAAATCACTTGCAACAGGTTGGGATATCACTATGAAATGGGTGGCTAATGGTGGATTTTCATATGGAAATCTTTAAATGCGTTTATCTCGTAAACTAAGCGTCTAATCAAGAAAAGGAGCTTAATTTGTGATCACTATAAAATACTTAAGAAATCACTTGCAATAGGTTGGGATATCACTATGAAATGGGTGGCTAATGGTGGATTTTCATATGGAAATCTTTAAATGCGTTTATCTCGTAAACTAAGCGTCTAATCAAGAAAAGGAGCTTAATTTGTGATCACTATAAAATACTTAAGAAATCACTTGCAATAGGTTGGGATATCACTATGAAATGGGTGGCTAATGGTGGATTTTCATATGGAAATCTTTAAATGCGTTTATCTCGTAAACTAAGCGTCTAATCAAGAAAAGGAGCTTAATTTGTGATCACTATGTATTATCTAAGAAATCGCTTGCAACAGGTTGGGATATCACTATGAAATGGGTGGCTAATGGTGGATTTTCATATGGAAATCTTTAAATGCGTTTATCTCGTAAACTAAGCGTCTAATCAAGAAAAGGAGCTTAATTTGTGATCACTATAAAATACTTAAGAAATCACTTGCAATAGGTTGGGATATCACTATGAAATGGGTGGCTAATGGTGGATTTTCATATGGAAATCTTTAAATGCGTTTATCTCGTAAACTAAGCATCTAATCGAGAAAAGGAGCTTAATTTGTGATCACTATGAATTATCTAAGAAATCACTTGCAATAGGTTGGGATATCACTATGAAATGGGTGGCCAATGGTTGATTTTCATATGGAAATCTTTAAATGCGTTTATCTCGTAAACTAAGCGTCTAATCAAGAAAAGGAGCTTAATTTGTGATCACTATAAAATACTTAAGAAATCACTTGCAATAGGTTGGGATATCACTATGAAATGGGTGGCTAATGGTGGATTTTCATATGGAAATCTTTAAATGCGTTTATCTCGTAAACTAAGCATCTAATCGAGAAAAGGAGCTTAATTTGTGATCACTATGAATTATCTAAGAAATCACTTGCAATAGGTTGGGATATCACTATGAAATGGGTGGCCAATGGTGGATTTTCATATGGAAATCTTTAAATGCGTTTATCTCGTAAACTAAGCGTCTAATCAAGAAAAGGAGCTTAATTTGTGATCACTATAAAATACTTAAGAAATCACTTGCAATAGGTTGGGATATCACTATGAAATGGGTGGCTAATGGTGGATTTTCATATGGAAATCTTTAAATGCGTTTATCTCGTAAACTAAGCGTCTAATCAAGAAAAGGAGCTTAATTTGTGATCACTATGAATTATCTAAGAAATCACTTGCAATAGGTTGAGATATCACTATGAAATGGGTGGCCAATGGTGGATTTTCATATGGAAACCTTTAAATGCGTTTATCTCGTAAACTAAGCGTCTTATCAAGAAAAGGAGCTTAATTTGTGATCACTATAAAATACTTAAGAAATCACTTGCAATAGATTGGGATATCACTATGACATGGGTGGCTAATGGTGGATTTTCATATGGAAATCTTTAAATGCGTTTATCTCGTAAACTAAGCGTCTAATTGAGAAAAGGAGCTTAATTTGTGATCACTATGAATTATCTAAGAAATCACTTGCAATAGGTTGAGATATCACTATGAAATGGGTGACTAATGGTGGATTTTCATATGGAAATCTTTAAATGCGTTTATCTCGTAAACTAAGCGTCTAATCGAGAAAAGGAGCTTAATTTGTGATCACTATGAACTATCTAAGAAATCACTTGCTAATGGCTAATGGTGGATTTTCATATGGAAATCTTTAAATGCGTTTATCTCGTAAACTAAGCGTTTAATCGAGAAAAGGAGCTTAATTTGTGATCACTATGAATTATCTAAGAAATCACTTGCAATAGCTTGGGATATCACTATGAAATGGGTGGCTAATGGTGGATTTTCATTTGGAAATCTTTAAATGCGTTTATCTCGTAAACTAAGCGTCTAATCGAGAAAAGGAGCTTAATTTGTGATCACTATGAACTATCTAAGAAATCACTTGCAATAGGTTGAGATATCACTATGAAATGGGTGGCCAATGGTGGATTTTCATATGGAAATCTTTAAATGCGTTTATCTCGTAAACTAAGCGTCTAATCAAGAAAAGGAGCTTAATTTGTGATCACTATGAATTATCTAAGAAATCACTTGCAATAGGTTGAGATATCACTATGAAATGGGTGGCTAATGGTGGATTTTCATATGGAAATCTTTAAATGCGTTTATCTCGTAAACTAAGCGTTTAATCGAGAAAAGGAGCATAATTTGTGATCACTATGAATTATCTAAGAAATCACTTGCAATAGCTTGGGATATCACTATGAAATGGGTGGCTAATGGTGGATTTTCATTTGGAAATCTTTAAATGCGTTTATCTCGTAAACTAAGGGTCTAATCGAGAAAAGGAGCTTAATTTGTGATCACTATGAATTATCTAAGAAATCACTTGCAATAGGTTGGGATATCACTATGAAATGGGTGGCTAATGGTGGATTTTCATATGGAAATCTTTAAATGCGTTTATCTCGTAAACTAAGCGTCTAATCAAGAAAAGGAGCTTAATTTGTGATCACTATAAAATACTTAAGAAATCACTTGCAATAGGTTGGGATATCACTATGAAATGGGTGGCTAATGGTTGATTTTCATATGGAAATCTTTAAATGCGTTTATCTCGTAAACTAAGCGTCTAATCGAGAAAAGGAGCTTAATTTGTGATCACTATGAATTATCTAAGAAATCGCTTGCAACAGGTTGGGATATCACTATGAAATGGGTGGCTAATAGTGGATTTTCATATGGAAATCTTTAAATGCGTTTATTTCGTAAACTAAGCGTCTAATCCAGAAAAGGAGCTTAATTTGTGATCACTATAAAATACTTAAGAAATCACTTGCAATAGGTTGGGATATCACTATGAAATGGGTGGCTAATGGTGGATTTTCATATGGAAATCTTTAAATGCGTTTATCTCGTAAACTAAGCATCTAATCGAGAAAAGGAGCTTAATTTGTGATCACTATGAATTATCTAAGAAATCACTTGCAATAGGTTGGGATATCACTATGAAATGGGTGGCCAATGGTTGATTTTCATATGGAAATCTTTAAATGCGTTTATCTCGTAAACTATGCGTCTAATCGAGAAAAGGAGCTTAATTTGTGATCACTATGAATTATCTAAGAAATCACTTGCAACAGGTTGGGATATCACTATGAAATGGGTGGCCAATGGTGGATTTTCATATGGAAATCTTTAAATGCGTTTATCTCGTAAACTAAGCGTCTAATCGAGAAAAGGAGCTTAATTTGTGATCACTATGAATTATCTAAGAAATCGCTTGCAACAGGTTGGGATATCACTATGAAATGGGTGGCTAATGGTGGATTTTCATATGGAAATCTTTAAATGCGTTTATCTCGTAAACTAAGCGTCTAATCAAGAAAAGGAGCTTAATTTGTGATCACTATAAAATACTTAAGAAATCACTTGCAATAGGTTGGGATATCACTATGAAATGGGTGGCTAATGGTGGATTTTCATATGGAAATCTTTAAATGCGTTTATCTCGTAAACTAAGCATCTAATCGAGAAAAGGAGCTTAATTTGTGATCACTATGAATTATCTAAGAAATCACTTGCAATAGGTTGGGATATCACTATGAAATGGGTGGCCAATGGTTGATTTTCATATGGAAATCTTTAAATGCGTTTATCTCGTAAACTAAGCGTCTAATCAAGAAAAGGAGCTTAATTTGTGATCACTATAAAATACTTAAGAAATCACTTGCAATAGGTTGGGATATCACTATGAAATGGGTGGCTAATGGTGGATTTTCATATGGAAATCTTTAAATGCGTTTATCTCGTAAACTAAGCATCTAATCGAGAAAGGAGCTTAATTTGTGATCACTATAAAATACTTAAGAAATCACTTGCAATAGGTTGGGATATCACTATGAAATGGGTGGCCAATGGTTGATTTTCATATGGAAATCTTTAAATGCGTTTATCTCGTAAACTAAGCGTCTAATCGAGAAAAGGAGCTTAATTTGTGATCACTATGAATTATCTAAGAAATCGCTTGCAATAGATTGGGATATCACAATGAAATGGGTGGCCAATGGTTGATTTTCATATGGAAATCTTTAAATGCGTTTATCTCGTAAACTTAGCGTCTAATCGAAAAAAAGAGCTTAATTTGTGATCACTATGAATTATCTAAGAAATCGCTTGCAACAGGTTGGGATATCACTATGAAATGGGTGGCTAATGGTGGATTTTCATATGGAAATCTTTAAATGCGTTTATCTCGCAAACTAAGCGTCTAATCAAGAAAAGGAGCTTAATTTGTGATCACTATAAAATACTTAAGAAATCACTTGCAATAGGTTGGGATATCACTATGAAATGGGTGGCTAATGGTGGATTTTCATATGGAAATCTTTAAATGCGTTTATCTCGTAAACTAAGCGTCTAATCAAGAAAAGGAGCTTAATTTGTGATCACTATAAAATACTTAAGAAATCACTTGCAATAGGTTGGGATATCACTATGAAATGGGTGGCTAATGGTGGATTTTCATATGGAAATCTTTAAATGCGTTTATCTCGTAAACTAAGCATCTAATCGAGAAAGGAGCTTAATTTGTGATCACTATGAATTATCTAAGAAATCACTTGCAATAGGTTGGGATATCACTATGAAATGGGTGGCCAATGGTTGATTTTCATATGGAAATCTTTAAATGCGTTTATCTCGTAAACTAAGCGTCTAATCGAGAAAAGGAGCTTAATTTGTGATCACTATGAATTATCTAAGAAATCACTTGCAAGAGGTTGGGATATCACTATGAAATGGGTGGCCAATGGTTGATTTTCATATGGAAATCTTTAAATGCGTTTATCTCGCAAACTAAGCGTCTAATCAAGAAAAGGAGCTTAATTTGTGATCACTATAAAATACTTAAGAAATCACTTGCAATAGGTTGGGATATCACTATGAAATGGGTGGCTAATGGTGGATTTTCATATGGAAATCTTTAAATGCGTTTATCTCGTAAACTAAGCATCTAATCGAGAAAGGAGCTTAATTTGTGATCACTATGAATTATCTAAGAAATCACTTGCAATAGGTTGGGATATCACTATGAAATGGGTGGCCAATGGTTGATTTTCATATGGAAATCTTTAAATGCGTTTATCTCGCAAACTAAGCGTCTAATCAAGAAAAGGAGCTTAATTTGTGATCACTATAAAATACTTAAGAAATCACTTGCAATAGGTTGGGATATCACTATGAAATGGGTGGCTAATGGTGGATTTTCATATGGAAATCTTTAAATGCGTTTATCTCGTAAACTAAGCATCTAATCGAGAAAGGAGCTTAATTTGTGATCACTATGAATTATCTAAGAAATCACTTGCAATAGGTTGGGATATCACTATGAAATGGGTGGCCAATGGTTGATTTTCATATGGAAATCTTTAAATGCGTTTATCTCGTAAACTAAGCGTCTAATCGAGAAAAGGAGCTTAATTTGTGATCACTATGAATTATCTAAGAAATCACTTGCAAGAGGTTGGGATATCACTATGAAATGGGTGGCCAATGGTTGATTTTCATATGGAAATCTTTAAATGCGTTTATCTCGCAAACTAAGCGTCTAATCAAGAAAAGGAGCTTAATTTGTGATCACTATAAAATACTTAAGAAATCACTTGCAATAGGTTGGGATATCACTATGAAATGGGTGGCTAATGGTGGATTTTCATATGGAAATCTTTAAATGCGTTTATCTCGTAAACTAAGCATCTAATCGAGAAAGGAGCTTAATTTGTGATCACTATGAATTATCTAAGAAATCACTTGCAATAGGTTGGGATATCACTATGAAATGGGTGGCCAATGGTTGATTTTCATATGGAAATCTTTAAATGCGTTTATCTCGCAAACTAAGCGTCTAATCAAGAAAAGGAGCTTAATTTGTGATCACTATAAAATACTTAAGAAATCACTTGCAATAGGTTGGGATATCACTATGAAATGGGTGGCCAATGGTGGATTTTCATATGGAAATCTTTAAATGCGTTTATCTCGTAAACTAAGCGTCTAATCGAGAAAAGGAGCTTAATTTGTGATCACTATGAATTATCTAAGAAATCACTTGCAATAGGTTGGGATATCACTATGAAATGGGTGGCTAATGGTGGATTTTCATATGGAAATCTTTAAATGCGTTTATCTCGTAAACTAAGCGTCTAATCGAGAAAAGGAGCTTAATTTGTGATCACTATGAATTATCTAAGAAATCACTTGCAAGAGGTTGGGATATCACTATGAAATGGGTGGCCAATGGTGGATTTTCATACGGAAATCTTTAAATGCGTTTATCTCGTAAACTAAGCGTCTAATCGAGAAAAGGAGCTTAATTTGTGATCACTATAAAATACTTAAGAAATCACTTGCAATAGGTTGGGATATCACTATGAAATGGGTGGCTAATGGTGGATTTTCATATGGAAATCTTTAAATGCGTTTATCTCGTAAACTAAGCGTCTAATCGAGAAAAAGAGCTTAATTTGTGATCACTATGAATTATCTAAGAAATCGCTTGCAACAGGTTGGGATATCACTATGAAATGGGTGGCTAATGGTGGATTTTCATATGGAAATCTTTAAATGCGTTTATCTCGTAAACTAAGCGTCTAATCAAGAAAAGGAGCTTAATTTGTGATCACTATGAATTATCTAAGAAATCACTTGCAATAGGTTGGGATATCACTATGAAATGGGTGGCCAATGGTGGATTTTCATACGGAAATCTTTAAATGCGTTTATCTCGTAAACTAAGCGTCTAATCGAGAAAAGGAGCTTAATTTGTGATCACTATGAATTATCTAAGAAATCACTTGCAATAGGTTGGGATATCACTATGAAATGGGTGGCTAATGGTGGATTTTCATATGGAAATCTTTAAATGCGTTTATCTCGTAAACTAAGCGTCTAATCAAGTAAAGGAGCTTAATTTGTGATCACTATAAAATACTTAAGAAATCACTTGCAATAGGTTGGGATATCACTATGAAATGGGTGGCCAATGGTGGATTTTTATATGGAAATCTTTAAATGCGTTTATCTCGTAAACTAAGCGTCTAATCAAGAAAAGGAGCTTAATTTGTGATCACTATGAATTATCTAAGAAATCACTTGCAATATGTTGGGATATCACTATGAAATGGGTGGCCAATGGTGGATTTTCATACGGAAATCTTTAAATGCGTTTATCTCGTAAACTAAGCGTCTAATCGAGAAAAGGAGCTTAATTTGTGATCACTATGAATTATCTAAGAAATCACTTGCAATAGGTTGGGATATCACTATGAAATGGGTGGCTAATGGTGGATTTTCATATGGAAATCTTTAAATGCGTTTATCTCGTAAACTAAGCGTCTAATCAAGTAAAGGAGCTTAATTTGTGATCACTATAAAATACTTAAGAAATCACTTGCAATAGGTTGGGATATCACTATGAAATGGGTGGCTAATGGTGGATTTTCATATGGAAATCTTTAAATGCGTTTATCTCGTAAACTAAGCGTCTAATCAAGTAAAGGAGCTTAATTTGTGATCACTATAAAATACTTAAGAAATCACTTGCAATAGGTTGGGATATCACTATGAAATGGGTGGCTAATGGTGGATTTTCATATGGAAATCTTTAAATGCGTTTATCTCGTAAACTAAGCGTCTAATCAAGAAAAGGAGCTTAATTTGTGAACACTATAAAATACTTAAGAAATCACTTGCAATAGGTTGGGATATCACTATGAAATGGGTGGCTAATGGTGGATTTTCATATGGAAATCTTTAAATGCGTTTATCTCGTAAACTAAGCGTCTAATCAAGAAAAGGAGCTTAATTTGTGAACACTATAAAATACTTAAGAAATCACTTGCAATAGGTTGGGATATCACTATGAAATGGGTGGCCAATGGTGGATTTTCATATGGAAATCTTTAAATGCGTTTATCTCGTAAACTAAGCGTCTAATCAAAAAAAGGAGCTTAATTTGTGATCACTATGAATTATCTAAGAAATCACTTGCAATAGGTTGGGATATCACTATGAAATGGGTGGCCAATGGTGGATTTTCATACGGAAATCTTTAAATGCGTTTATCTCGTAAACTAAGCGTCTAATCGAGAAAAGGAGCTTAATTTGTGATCACTATAAAATACTTAAGAAATCACTTGCAATAGGTTGGGATATCACTATGAAATGGGTGGCTAATGGTGGATTTTCATATGGAAATCTTTAAATGCGGTTATCTCGTAAACTAAGCGTCTAATCGAGAAAAGGAGCTTAATTTGTGATCACTATGAATTATCTAAGAAATCACTTGCAATAGGTTGGGATATCACTATGAAATGGGCGGCCTATGGTGGATTTTCATATGGAAATCTTTAAATGCGTTTATCTCGTAAACTAAGCGTCTAATCGAGAAAAGGAGCTTAATTTGTGATCACTATGAATTATCTAAGAAATCACTTGTAATAGGTTGGGATATCACTATGAAATGGGTGGCTAATGGTGGATTTTCATATGGAAATCTTTAAATGCGTTTATCTCGTAAACTAAGCGTCTAATCAAGTAAAGGAGCTTAATTTGTGATCACTATAAAATACTTAAGAAATCACTTGCAATAGGTTGGGATATCACTATGAAATGGGTGGCTAATGGTGGATTTTCATATGGAAATCTTTAAATGCGTTTATCTCGTAAACTAAGCGTCTAATCAAGAAAACGAGCTTAATTTGTGATCACTATGAATTATCTAAGAAATCACTTGCAACAGGTTGGGATATCAGTATGAAATGGGTGGCTAATGGTGGATTTTCATATGGAAATCTTTAAATGCGTTTATCTCGTAAACTAAGCGTCTAATCAAGAAAACGAGCTTAATTTGTGATCACTATGAATTATCTAAGAAATCACTTGCAACAGGTTGGGATATCAGTATGAAATGGGTGGCTAATGGTGGATTTTCTTATGGAAATCTTTAAATGCGTTTATCTCGTAAACTAAGCGTCTAATCAAGTAAAGGAGCTTAATTTGTGATCACTATGAATTATCTAAGAAATCACTTGCAATAGGTTGGGATATCACTATGAAATGGGTGGCTAATGGTGGATTTTCATATGGAAATCTTTAAATGCGTTTATCTCGTAAACTAAGCGTCTAATCAAGAAAAGGAGCTTAATTTGTGATCACTATGAATTATCTAAGAAATCACTTGCAATAGGTTGAGATATCACTATGATATGGGTGGCTAATGGTGGATTTTCATATGGAAATCTTTAAATGCGTTTATCTCGTAAACTAAGCGTTTAATCGAGAAAAGGAGCTTAATTTGGGATCACTATGAATTATCTAAGAAATCACTTGCAATAGGTTGGGATATCACTATGAAATGGGTGGCTAATGGTGGATTTTCATATGGAAATCTTTAAATGCGTTTATCTCGTAAACTAAGCGTCTAATCAAGAAAAGGAGCTTAATTTGTGATCACTATAAAATACTTAAGAAATCACTTGCAATAGGTTGGGATATCACTATGAAATGGGTGGCTAATGGTTGATTTTCATATGGAAATCTTTAAATGCGTTTATCTCGTAAACTAAGCGTCTAATCGAGAAAAGGAGCTTAATTTGTGATCACTATGAATTATCTAAGAAATCGCTTGCAACAGGTTGGGATATCACTATGAAATGGGT
>CAXIUB010000150.1:0-33972 GCA_964034835.1 Muscina levida | reverse complement strand
ATGATGATCCCCCAGGTGCGGGTACGCAAGTGAAAGATATTTTCGAGACGAATCCAACGATGTTATTTTTAGGTTCCTACGGGTCTCCTGGACCGAGTTAGAGCCATTTCCGGGATATACCAAAAAAAAAAATATGCATAATCATTTTTATCCCCAACCTCATATTTTTCAGTGCGAAAAATTTAACTTTTCAAAAAAATTTCCACTATGGTCACTCTAATGTATATACATTGGTGCCATTTGAAAAGATGGATTTCTAGCTTTGTATTAGTATGACGAATTGTTAATACTTTTGAAAAACTTCTGACCAAGAGAGAAGTGAGGGATATAAACTTTTATACGGCATTCACATTCATTCGAGATTTCAAACTATAAAATTGCTCATCCGTTTAATAAATTTTGATTTTGTTGAATGTGTTTGATGCACGACAATATTAGTACATCAATATCACATTTTTCTTCCTAAGATTTTGTTGATTGTGTTTGATGCACGACAACATTAGTATTTTGTCGGTCAGCTTGTCTTCAACCGAGTGTTTTGACGACAAGTACATACATTTTTCCCATTTTGTCTTGAGGACAGCGTTGACCGCAAAGTCGTGTATGACGGAACTTCCTACTGGGTACTTACATTTTTTCAAAACCCGGTTTCCGCCTTATTCGAAAAATGCCTTTTTTCAACAATTCGGTTTTTGAATAAATGAATTTTAGAATTTTTTGGAATATGTAAAATAAAACCAAATATGGAATTAGATGTGAATTAATTATTAAAATATATAAATATCGATACCTTAATTCTAAAGTATGCTTAGTCTACTTAGCATGTTTTCAATTAATTAGAAGTTATGAATACAGTTTGCTTCAATTTATGTTATATTTAAATCTTAGGATCAGTTCCCAAAACAAAATTTCAAACTTATATTTTACACTTAGCTTGGTTTAGAATTAAGTTATCGATTTGATCACAAATTAACCTTCTTTTTACCATTGCCCGCTTAGTATAGGAGATAAAGACACATAAAGTTTTTCATATGAATATCGAAGGCACCCATTTCATGGTGAGATATCAATTTATTTCAAGATGATATCTCACATATTTCTTGGTGATATTCCCAACTACATTTTTGCGATCGGACACTTAGTTTAGTAGATAACTGCAATAAAGGTTTTCATATCAATATCGATGGCTTTCCAGTCCAACTATATCTTAGTGATTTCACAACTATTATATAATGATCAAAAATTAAGCTCTTTTCGCGATTGAATGCTTAGTTAAGGAGATAACGACAATTGATAAATATGGACGGCATCCCACCCATTTTAAGATATAAATTAAAAGCGTGAGAATATTACTAAATTACTACAAGAATCTAACATATACATTAGGGTGAGTCTTAAAAAATGTTTTTGGAATTTTTCATGGGCCAAGTTAAAATTTTATTAAGACGTACAAAAAAACTCTATGTGAATTTTTTTAATTTTTTTCTTAAAGGTTTAGGGGTCGCTACCGGGGTTCGAAATTCAAAATTTTACCGTCATCCTGAGGGATAAGCAGAATAACTCGAGTAAACCTTAACTGATCCTTATGAAAATTTTTTAGTATTAATATTTTCCATAACGAAGTTATGGAATTGTAAATGGGCAGAATTGCCCCACCCCTTCTGGTACCTCCCATACAAAATTACCTATTTTTTGATAATTATTATTTGTCCCATAAATTTCAAACGGGCAGCTGGATGGCATTTAAACTTGGTCAGTTTAATAACCTTGTAATAGTAGATAAACCCTCGGAAAATCAAAACCTCTGTCACACCCCTTCTGGTACCTCCCATACAAATGACCGAATTAACCCCCCCATTTTTACCTACATATCTTTTTAGCAAAAATACTGAATTCAATAAAATTTTGTGTGAGATGAACACATGCAAAAACTTGACTCGTGAGTGAATATGGACTATATCGGCCAACCCCTTCTGGTACCTCCCATACAAAATTACCTATTTTTAGACAAATAATTTTTTACCAATAATTTCTAAACGGACAGCTTGATGACATTTAAACTTTGTCAATTAAATTACCTTTTAATAACAGATAAACTCCCAGAAAATCAAAACCTTTGTCACACCCCTTCTGGTACCTCCCATACAAATGACCGAATTAACCCCCACATTTTTACCTACATATCTTTTTAGTAAAAATACTGAATTCAACAAAATTTTGTGTGAGATGAACACATGCAAAAACTTGACTCGTGAGTGAATATGGACTATATCGGCCAACCGCTTCTGGTACCTCCAATACAAAATTACCTATTCTTAGACAAAATATTTTTTACCAATAATTTCCAAACGGACAGCTGGATGGCATTTAAACTTGGTCAGTTTAATTACCTTGTAATAACAGATAAACCCCCAGAAAATCGAAACCTTTGTCACACCCCTTCTGGTACCTCCCATAGAAATGACCGAATTCACCCTCATAGTTTTACATATTTATGCTACTTATTTGACAGAAAAGTTTTAAACGTAGAAGTCATATAATATGACTTATGCATTGTATTTCGGGAATATCAACCGGTCCTGAAATATTACTTTTTAAGAGGTTTAAAAATGCCTGGACAAAAATTGATCATTCCAATTTTAAACCTGGCATATCGGATGATCTCATATTAAGACAAGTAAAGAATTCTGCGAATCCTACTTGATTTGCCGAAAATCAGCTAGAAGAGTTTCAGCCACGAGAGGACTACAAAGAGCTACTTAAGCTGACAATAATATTCTGCGGGATGTTCCAAAAACACAAATATTCTTCAGACCACCAGCAGGTCTTCACCGTGCTAGATGGAAATATATTTATTCAGAGAGCAGTTCAAGTTAAACGAAAGCGAATTATGTGGAATACAGGATGTTTGCATTTTTATAATTAATATTTACCTTAAATATTGGTTTGAATCCACTTCTGGACCTTCTGATTCAAGAAATGACCTCCAGTTATTAAAAGACTTGAAGTCTTATGCAACAATAAATAAAGAGACAGCGGCAATAGCCTTAAAAAAAATTCTAGGTCATCTCTGGTATTTTTAGAAAGAGCTAGTTGGATTTGCATTTTTGATGACAAAGTTTCTCATGAAATTAAGAAGAAGATGGTAAATGCTTTAAACATAGAAGGAGTAGATAATCCAGAAAAACGAGTTACAGTGGATGGAAACCTACTACATTCCAAAAGTCTTGAGCATTTTGTATCCAACAATACTCTTAGATTTTTCAGCATAACGGGTATTAAATCGGGTTTCCTAAAAAAAATATTGAAGATTGGAAGCAAGATGCAGATTTTAAATTTAGTAAAGAATTAGTTCGCTCTAGGTTGAAGGTTGTTAATGATATTGCTGAACACGGAGTGGCCTTGATGCAGGAATACAATAAATTGCATTCATATTATGAAGAAGCGAAGCAGTTCCTATTATTATTGATGAATGAATTTAGAAAAAAATATTCAGATCCAAAAAAATCTACCATGTGTAAATAATATTTTACAATATTTTAAAATTTAAAGAAAATTGTAAGCAGTAATACAGTTGTTTAAAACTTAACTTAATTTCCCTTTGCACCCCATGAATGAGGTATGGGATAGCTTCTCGCGTTGTTGTGAATTAACACGCTTCCTATTTTTAGATTCACAACTAACGGCACCTACTTATTTATCGACGAATGCGAACGTCACTGTTTTGAGCAGCTCTTACTAGACACGACGATTGAATCGACGCTTAATACTGCGAAGTTGCTGTCAAACAACATTCGAGGGGAGCCGACAATGAAAGAAAATTGTATTTATTTTTTCTTTAAGATGACTGGAGCCAGGTTTGAACCTGCGATCTCCCGCATGGTAGTCGCGTGTTCTAACCACTATGCCACGGCCGGTCAGTTGTTTATAATTATATTTTCTAATGTAAAGTTTTTCATGCAATGAATTCATGTTTAATATTAATATATTAAATTTTTATTTTAATATTATTTTTTAACTCTTTAATTTAATTTTTATTTTCGAAATGTACCTTTTTAAATAATAATACAACAAAAACAAATTTGAAATAAATCATTTCTTATTAACTGTACTGTAAAAATTCCTAAGTTGGACTGCAAATTAGTGGAGGGGGGCAAGACAATAGCGTTGCATTATCTATGTTGAATATCTAATAATATTCATTAAACTAGATTTATATTTAAGATAAGCATTAGTAAAATTACAATAAGCGTATATCTTTAGCAAAATATAAATGAATTCAGCAAACTTACAAAAAATATATGTAATAATATAGGGGTCAATTCGGTCATTTGTATGGGAGGTACCAGAAGGAGTGTGACAAAGGTTTTGATTTTCTGGGGGTTTATCTGCTATTACAAGGTTATTAATCTGACCAAGTTTAAATGCCATCCAGCTGTCCATTTGGAAATTATTGGTAAAAAATATTTTGTCTAAAAATAGGTAATTTTGTATGGGAGGTACCAGAAGGGGTTGGCCTATATAGTCCATAGTCACTCACGAGTCAAATTTTGGCATGTGTTCATCTCACACAAAATTTTATTGAATTCAGTATTTTTACTAAAAAGATATCTAGGTAAAAATATGGGGGTTAATTCGGTCATTTGTATGGGAGGTACCAGAAGGGGTGTGACAAAGGTTTTGATTTTCTGGGGGTTTATCTGCTATTACAAGGTAATTAAACTGGCCAAGTTTAAATGCCATCCAGCTGTCCATTTGAAAGTTATGGGAGAAATATTAATTATCAAAAAATAGGTAATTTTGTATGGGAGGTACCAGAAGGGGTGGGGCAATTCTGCCCATTTACAATTCCATTACTTCGTCATGGAAATTATTTATACTGAAAAATTTTCATAAGGATCAGTTAAGGTTTACTCGAGTTATTCAGCTTTTCCCTCAGGATGACGGTAAAGTTTTGAATTTCAAACCCCGGTAGCGACCCCTAAACCTTTAAGAAAAAAATTAAAAAAATTCACATAGAGTTTTTTTATACGTCTTAATAAAATTTTAACTTGGCCCATGAAAAATTCCAAAAACATTTTTTTTGTCAAATAAGAATCAACCTAATATACATACATGTGTATATTGTATATTTGTTGAGTACCCGTTACAGCGAGGCAGGTAAACAACAGCTGGAACAACTTATGGCTCGTGTTGCACATGCTAAAATTTGAGTTTTTGTGTAACGGAGACAAAATTTAATTAATACATAGAATATAAAACACAACATAATATGACATAAACAATAATATATAATATGAAACACAAAAAGCATTTACTTTTTACAGTAATTTTTGTCAAAAGGAACGCATCTATTTCAGTTTGCCGATTGGTTGAATTTTGAAGCATAATCGGTTTTTTGGTGATTTCCTACATCCTACATTTTACGTTTTTGCAGCTTTACTTGTTCTGACTTTTTCATTCACCTTACCACTTTCTGCCTTAACCATAAACATCCACTGTAACCATCTAGTTTTCATTCTATTTCACTGCTGCTGCTCAATTTTACATTATTGCTTCCTTATTCAGTGAGTTTGAAATATTTTTTACGCTTGTCAACGCTTTTGCACAAATTGCATATCAGATAAAAAATCTTTGTAGTTCTTTCAATTGTGTGGCTTCATGTTTGTCGAATTGTTGATAACTATTTTTTTTTACTTTTCATATCAGTATTGTGAGTGAATTGAATTATGTTGCAAATGTAATTTCGTTTGTGAAATAGCAACGAATTCCAAGGCAACGAAAAAGCGGAATAAGAATCCTTTGATCAAGCCTGAACATCTTATTCCATATATGCTTAGAAAAAAACACGTTTTTGAATTAGGCCCCCTACTATTTTTATAGTTTTTATTTTGCATACTCGACTAATGTCTAAGTTGTCATAGTGAATGCTTTTGTGATGAAGTTTTTTGTAACAAGAGATCAATTGTACTGAGAAATTTTTATGTTTTACCTCAGTATAGCATGTTTACAATACATAACACAGTACAACATTTTTCAGCTTATTGATTTAGAACTCAATTCTGAGAACTGCACTTGAAAGTAGCCCCAAAAAGAAGAAGTTCTGCATCATTCGTTTTGTCAAGTTACATGCCATTATAATTTAATATTGATTTGATGTTAGTAAGTAACTTATAGGGGAATTTGTCACGTTTTAGGCTCTTTTGTTTGGCATAACTCGTGAACCACTAGTCCGATTTAGCTGAAACAAATTAAAAAAAAAAATAATAATTACAATTCATTCCTTTCATTACTTAAGCAACAGTTTCACTTTTCCATTCATCAAATGATTTTGAACTGGGTTTATTTTGTAGCAGTTGCAATAAAACTGTTGTACTCCGTGGCGTATGATTTTTGTGAGATATTACTCATGATAATCATACGCCACCATATAACAATATAACAAAAGAGCCTTAAACGTGGCAAATTCCCCTATACGATACTTTCTAACTTCAAATCGATATTAAATAATTATGGTATGTAACTTCACAAAACGAATGATGCAGAACTTCCTCTTTTTGGGGCTACTTTCACGTGAAGTTCTCAGAATTGAGAACTTAAAATCATGTGTTGTACTGTGTAATCTATATATATATAAAAGGCTTGGGTGACTGACTGATCACTTCCCAGCCCAAACGGCTAAAGCTAGAACCGTGAAATTTAGAATGTAGGTTTTTTTTACGATGTAGGCGCGCACTAATAAGGGATTTTTAGAAATTCGGACCGCAAGGGGGTAAAATGGGCGTAGCACCGCCCCATACAACTGGAATTTTAAAATGGCTGTATCTTTTAAACCATTATAGGTACAAAGCCGAGATTTGGTACGTATATCGGTCGTATAAGAAAAAATACTTTGTTTGTGGAGAGTGGGCGGTGCCACACCCCTTTTAAACAAATATTTATATTGGGCAAATAAATAGACCGATTGCAATTGAATTTTCTATGAGTGATACTATCCCAAGGGCCTCTTAAACAGGCTACATTAAAACATAATTAGACAAAGGGGCGTGGCACCGCCCACATAAACCAAAATTTCAACCGGTCTTATCTCAAGAGCCATTAGAGGTATGAAGATGATATTTGCTACATGTGTTACTGGTATAAAAAGGATTACGTTTTGCTGTAAAATTGGCGGTGACACGCCCCTTTTGAAAAAATCGTTATCTGGGCGAAATAAATGAACCGATTGCAAAGGGGCGTGGCACCGCCTACACAAACCAAAATTTCAATAGGTCGTATTTAGCGAGTCATTAAAGGTATGGAGATGAGATTTGCTACATATGTACATGGGGCTTACGTCTCGCTGGGAAATGGGCAGTGCCACGCCCCTTTTGAAACAATTGTTATGTCGGTCATATTAACAGAACGATTGTAATAACATAATCATAATATATTTATGTAAAATTGTCTACTGTCTGTAGAAATTTGGGATGGTTGTTCACCTTTTCGAGTAAACGTCAGCTAAGAACGGATTTTTGAAAACTCGTACTTTTATGGGTTAATAATTACCAATAAGGGATAAAAGATGTACCATCATCTTAACCAATCGGCTAATGTTATAATCGCGAAAATTGATATGGAAATGCTTACTATTGGATTAAAGTATTTTTTTTTAAATCCGATGTTAAAATCGAATGTTACTATCGCCCAGACCAAACGGCTAATGATGTAGTCATGATAAGTTATATAGGCTTGCTCTCAATGGAATTAGAACGAAGCAAGAAGGCTTTTCGAAATTCTTACCTTTTAGGGATAAAATATAAAATACCAAATAAAATACCAAAAACGGGATAAAACTAATGATATCACCCAGATCAAATACCTTAAGGTAGAGTTACGAAAATGTATATAGAATTGCTCCCTATAGAATTAGAGAACTGTCAAATGGGTTTTTTTCAAAATTCGAACACTTAGGGTAAACTGGTACCATCGCCCAGACCAAACGTTATAATGGTATGTGGGCATGCTTTCTATGGAGTTAGAGGGGATACCGGTCTACCGGTCCGCGATACGAATATATCTTTTAAAATTCGTACTTTTAGGGATAAAAAGGGACTAAAGCGGTACAATCACTTAGGCCAATGGGATAAAACTACAATCACATAAATGGGGTATTCGTTCGTCTTTTGAAGCGTTGGCACTTTACCTGGACGGGTGAAGCAACGCGAGCCGGGAAAGCTAGTATATATATATGAGAGATTTAATCTCAAGTGACACAACTTTTCAAACTCCGATCGGAATGAATTTTGCGCCAAAGAAAGTGCCATCAGATAGTAGTTTAGACACAAGATCAGTCAAGAACTCTCTGCAGCAAACAGGTATCATCAGTATTTGACATTTCAGTAAAAAATAATTGAAAAAAAAAAATGTATGTGAGAGCCTAAAAGTAATGTCAACCTCTCATAGGAACTTCTCTTCTTTTGCGGTACAAAGTTTAATAAAATATAGTTGTAAAACGAAGAAACAAGTTTTATTACCATTTTTACCAATGGTGATGCGTATATGAGCTTCGGATACATACATAGATATGATTTCAGTTTTACATGAAATGTCTCTTACAATTAAAAGCCTTCAATAATATCAAAAGTTTGCATCATATCTAATTTAAGATACAGTACTCATTGCAGTTAAATACATCTTATTATCACATCTTATATCCCTACAAGGAAATAAAAACAGTTCCATTAAAAGTGGCGTTAGAGAAAATTTAAATCTTGCAAAGCTACTCCCAATTTAGAAATTTAACCGACCTTCTTATAGCTATGTTGGTGGTGTCATTGTTGGTATCCCTGAACTTTGAGAATGTTATCACCAAAAACGTGTGTGTGTTTAGTGTCCCCTGTTTAAAGCATATTAGCCACGGATTTTTCTCGTTATTTCACAATATTGTCCAACTTTTTCCGACACTGCTGCTACTATAGCTATTTCGTTCTTATAAATTTTTTCATACTCAAAATAGCTTTATTTAAATATTTTATTGTTCATGTTTCATGGAATAATTTTGCACATGCATTTATCTTCACGCGGTAAGAAGATAACTTGAAAGTAGAAACAAGCAAAGGGTCTTTGCCGATTGGTAAGATGAGTTTTGTAAAAGTATAAGAATGATGCTTGCACACTGACTTTTACAAGGAGGATATGAATTGGTTAGAACTTACTTACTTAATTTTTTACGATTTTGCATCCAATGAATGAGAATTAGGACAACTTCTCGAATTTTTGTAAGTTAACAAGCTTCCATTTTTATACTTACACACATGGAGCTACAGTTTATCGACGACTGTTTGAAAAACTTATACTACACACTACAACATTTTTCAGCCCATTGATTTGGGACTCAATTCTGAGAACTGCAAGTGAAAGTAGCCCCAAAAAGAAGAAGTTCTGCATCACTTCTCTTGTCAAGTTACATACCATAATAATTTAATATCGATTTGAAATTTTTAAGTATCCTATAGGGGAATTTGTCACGTTTTAGGCTCTGGCATGTAACTTGACAAAACGAATGTTGCAGAACTCTACTTTTTAAGGGCTACTTTCACCTGCAGTTCTCAGAAGTGAGTCCCAAAATAATGTGTTGTACTGTGCTAGTCATGTCGGGTGATCCCGATTTCAATTACAGTTTTATTTTTTCGGCCTACAGCAACTTTGCAGTATAGTGTCGAGTCAATCGGCATGCCAAGCAAAAGCTTCTCAAAACGCGAGAAGCTATCACATACCTCATTCATGTTGTGCAAAGGGAAATTAAGTTTAAGTAAGATGTCTATGACATGTGTCGAGCCCAGGTCACCAGCAAATTTTAAAATTATCGCCAAAATGAAATACAGATATTTTATATTGAGGTAATTCTCACGAATACTTACTTACTTACTTACTTAAGTGGCCAATTACAATTTACGAAACGTAGTTCATAAATTTGAGGCCTGAAGTACTAAAGAATTCCACACGCTTCGGTCTTGTGCGTGTGTTCTCCAGTTAGTCCTACCAGATGATGGCACATCGCCTACCACTTGGTCCTTCCAACGGAGTTTGGGTCTCCCTGCTGTGCGCCGTCCTTCAGGTTCACCTTCAAACACCATTCTCGCTGGAGCATTTACATCCATCCTGGCAACATGTCCCAGCCATCGAAGTCGTTGGATTCTGACTCTTTTAGCTACGTCGATGTCGTGGTAAAGCTCATACAGCTCATGGTTCATCCGATGGCGAAACTGGCCTTCGACACAGATAGGTCCATATATTTTTCGGAGTACTTTTCTCTCGAATACTCCCAGGTTTTGTATGTCCGTTGTAGTAAGCACCCATGATTCGGCACCATACAACAGAACAGGTAAGATAAGCACCTGGTATAGCTGTTTTTCTTAGTATTCCGAGAGAAGGTGGTGTTACTAGAGTGCTGCCGAAGTCCGTAGAAACATCTATTGGCTAGCACTATTCTCCGTTTAATTTCTTGGCTGACATTATTCATCTTGTTGACGGAAGATCCGAGGTAGGTAAATTCGTCGACTACCTCAAAACAATAATTGTCAACGTTCACGGTGCGTCCCCATCGAGAGGACTCTTTGTTCGTCGAAATCATTATTTTTGTTTTGTCCTCGTTGACCGCTAAACCCATTTTTGCTGACTCCTTTTCTAGTGATGAGAAAACTGCAGTAACATCCCTCAGATTTCGGCCAATGATGTCTATATCATCGGCATAGGCTAGTGGCATGTGGCTCTTGTGGAATATGGTGCCAGACATGTTGACACCAGCCTTTCTCATCACCTTCTCCATAACTATATTAAATAGTGTACAGGACAGGCTATCGCCCTGCCTGAGACCTCTTTCCGTGTTGAATGGTTCAGACTGATCCTTACCAATCTTAACCGAGGATTTGGTGTTGTCTAAGGTACATTTGCAAAGTCGAATCAGCTTTGCAGGAATACCAAACTCAGACATGGCCTCATAAAGCCTATTCCTTATCGGAGAGTCGAAGGCAGCTTTGTAGTCGACAAAGAGGTGGTAGGTGTCGATCTGCTTTTCATGGGTTTTTTCCAGGATTTGTCGTAAGGTGAATATTTGATCCGTCGTAGATTTGCCAGGTCTAAAGCCGCACTGATATGGTCCAATTAGTTTTTCTACAATTGGCTTTAGACGTTCACACAATATGCTTGAAAGGACCTTGTACGCAATTGGTAATAGGCTTATTCCACGGTAGTTCTTACATTCACTACGATCTCCTTTCTTGTATATGGGACATAACAAACTGAGACTCCAATCCCCGGGCATGCTCTCCTCTTGCCAGATGTTCTCCATGAGCTGAAGCATGCTCCTAATCAGCTCCTCCCCGCCAGCCTTAAACAATTCAGCAGGGAGACCATCGGCTCCAGCAGCTTTGTTGTTTTTAAGGCGGGAGATGGCCATACGTACCTCGCTCTGGCTCGGAGGTGGACAGTTAATACCATCGTCATGGATTGGAGCGGGGTCTTCTGGAGTGGTATCAGTATCCAGTAAATTTCTAAAGTGATCTCTCCATATCTTCAGACCGTTATCCGGGTCCGTCACTAGCTGACCATCGCTGTCCTTGCAGGAGGGCAACCCTGTTCCACGCATTCTCGCTTTCACTCTCTTGTAGAATTTTCGGGCTTCCCCTCTACTTCGGAGCAACTCAGTGCACTCATCCTGCCTCTTCTTCAGCTCCTTCTTTTTTCTTCTAAAAAGACGAGTTGCCTGTCGTCTCTTCTCCCTGTGCCGTTCACGAACAGCTCGCGTTGCCATTGGCTGCAGTTTCGCCCTGTATGCAGCATCCGTCTCTCTCGTGGCATTGCGACATTCATCATCGTACCAGGCATCTTCTTGAGACGGCTTTGAGTACCCAAGTACGCTTCTCGCAGTCCGTTCTATGGAGTCGGCTATATATTGCCACTGCGAGGTTATATTATCAGGGGTTGGAGCATTCCGCAACAGTTGAGTTAGGTGGTTGGAGTAGGCATCCGCTACCTCTGTGGTCCGCAGTTTACCGATGTCCAGCTTTCGTTGTGCCTGGTTACGTACGTTTTTCGCCATGCTTAGCCTTGTGCGTGCCTTAACTGCGGTAAGGAAGTGATCGGAGTCAATGTTCGCACCCCTAATCACTCGTACGTCCAGAACACTCGATGCGTGTCGTCCATCGACTACCACATGATCAATCTGATTCCTCGTCAATTGATCTGGAGATAACCATGTTGCCTTATGAATATTTTTATGGTCAAATCTAGTGCTGCTAACTACCATATTTCTTGCCGCAGAGAAATCAATCAGTCTGATGCCATTGTTCGACGTTTCGGTGTGCAGACTGAATTTTCCGATGGTAGGCTCAAATGCGGTTTCCCTGCCTATTTTAGCATTAAAATCGCCTAGTACAATTTTAATGTCATGGCTCGGGCTACGGTCATATACATTTTCTAGGCTCTCGTAGAACTCGTCTTTGTCCTCATCGCTTTTCTCTTCTGTCGGAGCATGGGCACTAGACCTGGCGCAGCTTATATGGGGTTTTTTATTTTTTGGAATTTGAAATGTGGGTAGCGATTAAAATATGCGATTTGATGCCAAAATCGATGTAGCAAATTTTCAGGTTGATCGGATGATGCCAACATGTGCCCCAATGAGGTCAAAGGTCAACATTTTAAAAAACCACCAAAATACTGTTTTTTTTTAAATTTTATCAATTGTTTTAATGAGAAATATAATATAAAAATACTATAAATTAGAACATCATTTATAAATTGTAAATTAGTTATCAGTTTCATGAACTCTGAAGTACACTATGCGACAAGAATCAAATACATATATATAATTTATATAATTTATAGTATAAATGTAAATGTAATTATATTATAATTTATTATATAAATGTAAAACAGTTAAAGAGAGTGCAAGATTGGTGTTAAATGAAATATTTCCTTTTGTGATAAAACTAGAATCCTAACTCCAGACCAAAGTACACGTACTGCAGAAGTCATTAATCATTATGAAATCTCCGAAACGAAATATAATTCAAAAGAATTTATTTGACTTTGCCCACGTGGACGTTCTCAAGATTATTAGTATATAGCAAGATAGAGATTTCTTAATAAAACAGTGAAAAAATGGTGGTGTTGGTAGCAGACTTGTGTCGATCACAATGTCACAAATGAAGAAAAAAGAAAGACACAATGATAGGAAGATGAATGATAGATGATGAAAAAAAAACCGAACTTGGTTTAATTACTATATTCTAATGTAGTACTTGGCCACACGTTGGCTATTTTTTGTGCACTTAATTTCATGTTTCATGCAGACGATGGATGAAAAACAGATTGATAACATTCCAAGTTGCTGAAATATGCCGATTCAAAAACGTGGAAAGAAAAATTTTATAGACGACAGAATGCTAGCTTGTATGGATGCCGGCAATATGTCATCTCCATTAGATATAAACTTCATCAGTGAAACTTCTAAAGCGTTAGTTCACAATATTGAGGATCTACTTCTGAATTGCACAAGTTTTCATGAGCAACGTTAAAAACACAGTCGGCGTCATGGCAAAGAAAGTATTGAAAATTTGAATGTAGTTTTTTTATATTTTGTAGATCCCTAAAACATTAGTTTTGCATTGGGACAAAAAGCTATTTCCCACTTACTTAACAAACTTAATTTCCCTTTACACCCCATGAATAAGGTATAGGACAGCTTCCCGCGTTGTTTGGAATTAATACGCCTTCTATTTTTAGATTCACAGCTAACGGCACCTACTAGTTTATTGGCGAATGCGAACGTCACTTTTTGAGAAGCTTTTACTAGACAAGCCGAGTGACTCCACACTTATACTGCGTCGTTGCTGTCGGCAATATCGTGGGGGCCGGCTGTAAAAGAAAAATGTAGGCGGGAATCGAACCTGAGATCTCCCGCATGGTAGTCGCGTTTTTTAACCATCATGCCACGCGTCGCAATTGCTGGAATAGATAAAGTTGATCGTTTGGCTACTGGGCTGACGTGATAGAACTATGAAAAATTTATAGCTATCCCCAGCATTAAGGATTTAACTGGTTCTACAGTAGCTCAATCAGTCTTCGCCTATTTGCTAATATTGATATTCTGAATTCATTAGCAATTAAATGTTTGGATACAACTGCTGAAAAAAACGACCCTTTTGTCATAAATATTAAGCGAAAGTACATATTCGGCATGATTATAGAGAACTTCTAAAACTTGCATTTATTTTTCTTGGTGGTAGCATTCCCAGTTTCACATTTCGTGCACCTGGAGTGACGTCACATGCAAGTTTCATGTACAAGGACATCTATTGTTTAAAAATGTATATTTTTCACACACACTTTAAAATTTCCGCGATTCAGTTGAATGGAACTCGTAATATGTGAATTTTTTTAGTAAGACTCTATAGTCCAAATATGTAGTAATATGCGACTAATAAAGAGGAATATTGGCTGTTTTGATACTTAAAATATATACAGTCCTATTGGAAAAAAATTCGGAACCACCAGTGGTATTTACATGTAGACTCAGAAATAAAAGAAAAGATGGTATAAGTCTGATAAAGACCATTATATCGGTGATGATGTTAATAATTTCAAAAGATTCACATCCAAGTATTTGAGCTCTTTTCTGACTACGAAAACAAAATATTTTTTTACTTGTTTGGAGATTTCTTACGCTTTAATCCATCAAATTTCTTAGGCCAAGCATTTTTTAAAGGGAAGCTGATCGTCAAAAGCATTACTGTTGTGAATGCCGTCGAAAAAATAGTCAGACTAATAACTGACTCTTACAAATGCTTAACACATAACGAAGACGATAAACAGTACTTGCTGCACACTGTAGGGGGCTAACGTAAGGACCTCCCAGTCTATACAAAATCTTCACTGATTTAAAATAAAACTTATAAACCCTTTTAACGAAAATTAAGGAAAAAACATTATATCTAAAGTAATTTTTATTTAAAAAAAACTAATAAAATGCAATAAAAAGAGTTTTTTGGTGGTTTTTATAAAATGTTGACCTTTGACCCCATTGGGGCACGGGTTGGCACCATCCGATCAGCCTGAAAATTTGCTATATCAATTTTGGCATCAATTCTCATATTTTAATCGCTACCCACACTTAATATTCCAAAAAAACTTTTTAACGCCAGGTCTAATGGGCACATATAAGTGTTATGTGGAAAAACTTAGTTTTGACTCTTATGGTGGCTATACGTTCACACACCGGGTTGAACCTTGAGACTAGGTGTCGCAGTCTCTTGCCAACCACAAATCCACATCCAAACTCGTGCTTGTCCGCATGGCCACTATAGTAGATGTCGCACGTCTTCATGCGCGAGCACCCGTGTCCCGTCCACCGGATTTCCTGTAAAGCAGTTATGTCAGCCTTGTATTCTTCGAGGGCTTCCGCCAGTTGGATAGAGGCACCTGGTCTATACAGTGTTCTAACATTCCAGGTGCATATCCTTAAATCATGGTCCTTAATCCGTTTGCGGTGGTCGTCAACATTTTGGGGGGTCCATTTTATTCTTTTCTTACTTATTTTCATTGCAATAGTTTATACGTCGGTGGCGGGTTGCAAGCCCAGCGCACCACGTCGCATTTTTCTCCTCCTGCCAGGATTTTATTACAGCCGCCCATTCTGGGTCAGACGCTGACCAGGGTACCGCTCACTCTGAGCAGACGTGCCTGGGTTTTAGGTTTCGCCCCTCACAGTTAGTCGTGCTCTGACGGGTGTCAGAGGCACGCTTCCAGGCGTCACCACATGGAGGTACTCCGTCCGCAGTAGTACTACGAATACGGAGCTCTGTGAGTAGACTTGAAGTGCAATTGGCAAGGATCACTCTGGGTCTGCCAAGTTAAACCGATCAGAAGCTTTACCTTGCATCACACTCCCGACGCCCCTCACGAATACCTTCACAAAAAACGGGCTTATATGAGAAATTATCTCTTGTAATTTGGGTGGTATTTATTTTAAAATATTTTGTTTTCGCTACTGTAAATGAAGGCAGATTGTTCACTTGATACAGAATTACTTCCACACACAAATGTGATTCTGAACCACTGGATAAACTTCAAGGCATTGCATATCTGGACTTCGGTGTATTTTTGAATTGCTACCAGAAATACGGTTTGTTTCTCGAAGGTAGTCTCGATGATATAACGAACTATTTTCCATCACACCAATAATAGGGGCAACAGAAACCCACATACAGCCAATGCCTGCTTACGTTGGCTTATGCATTCGTGGTTTCCGCTTCCGCATACAACAAGGTGGTGGTGGTGGTTATATCCTCTTTGTGGGATGCCTTAACGTCGCTCTTTTGCTTCTGTAGCATAGTTGACTACCACCAATCCTGAAATCGCGTACTATTGAAAGAGTGATTGTTGAAGATCAGTCTTCCAGATGACTGGCTTTGATTATCATTTTTTATGGCCGCTTAATTTGTTGCACAAATAAACCGCAAGGAGTTGTTCGTTTATTGCTAAAATAAAAATGGAACGCTGAAAAGCTCATAATTTATTTATAAACTGTTTGCGATTATATTGAATTTAAATGATTGCGGCATTTATTCTCTTTTTGTTGTGCTCTGGCCAAAGTAAAAGAAATAAACCTTATACGATTAAACATTAGAGAATTTTACTTCAATTAAGTACTATCATAGTTCTAGTTATGTACAGTTGAGGGAGGAAAATATAGAAGGTTTCTGGGGAAATCGGAACAAAATCCTATATATTGGACGAAATAAGCAGTGGTACCACGAGTCACAGAAATAAGCAAAATCATTTATATTTTGCCTACGAAATATATCGTTGGTATCCTTCAAAAAGGGAATTACTACAATTACTACAAAACAACTGTAACTAGACATTAGATTCTTTTTCAGGGCATAGACTGCGGCTTTTGCAACACTTTTGCATCATTAAGTCCATTTCACAAAAAAGTGCGCATACGGCAAGGATACCGACGACATATGCTTTTTTTTCAATTGTTGCAACAGCATTTGATGTTTCGCTATTATATTACTTATAATTTCCAATTTTCACTTAGGTACAATTTCTTCTTCTTCTTAATTCCTTTCACTCCCAGTGGAGCATAGTTAATGATGGGTTTAGACCTGGGTATTTACCCAACGTTGGGTATTTACCCATTTATACCAACTTTCATACCCGGGTATTTATCTAATTTCGGGTAAATACTCATTTGAATAACAAATACTCGTTGGTCCAGGTCCAGTTGCATTACAATTTAGGTACAGTTTAATATTTACGTATGAAAATCTGACTAAACGTTTGCGTAACGTATACGCTCTAAAGCACAATTCCACAAACCAGCCACAATAACGAATGTAAATATAATTAATTATGATTGGTTTTGTGACAATACAATGTCTAATATATACAAAAAAAAAACATTTTTCTTTGCATCCCACCCTCGCATTTGTGTGAGTTCACCCGATGGTCTTCATTTATATTGCCCAGGCTACCAAGTTGTTGTTCGGGACCGGCCGACTACCATGCGGGAGATCACAGGTTCAAGACCTGACTCCAGTCATCTAAAAAACAAATTGTTTTTTCATTGCCGGCCCCTCTCGATGTTGTCGACAGCAACTTCGCAGCATAAGTGTCGAGTCCATTGGCATGTCTAGTAAAATCTTCTCAAACAGTGGCGTTCGCATTCGTCGATAAACAAGAAGGTGCCGTTTGTTGTGAATCTAAAATATAAAGCGTGTTAATTCACAACAAAGCGAGAAGTATCCCATACCTCATTCATGGGGTGTAAAGTGAAATTAAGTTTTTTTTTACGAAGTTGTTCGGATATTTCTTTATTCTCCTCGTGACTGTAAAAAATTAACAACTCAAGAAGATTTTGCACACAAAAGTCCATTCGAAATCATTTCGTTGTGCCATACCATAATTATAAAAAAAATATGTGTGTAAAACAAAAATTTCATACTGTAGCTTGTTAGCTTTAAAGATTAAATATTTTAAAGAGAGCAACATTTTTTTATTGTTCTTTTTTGTTTCTCTATATGAAGACTACTTCTTTAGACTCACTTAAACGGCATCTACTGTTTAACGACGATTTCGAACAACAACTATTTATAAAGCTTTTACTATACAAATTTAATCTTCATGTTTAGTTCCATTCTCGTTTAAACACATGTTGATTACTCTTTCTCTCTCTCCCTCTCTGTCGTCGCAGAATTATTTAATTACATTAGCTGCACGACGAAAACAATGTAATGCATCTCCTGTAGTTTAATTACCACTTTTTCTTTGCAACCGCACTGTCGTCAAGCAGTTTCTGGTAAATAACCATTACTGAAGATGAAATTCAAACAATAAAATCAAGATAATCACTACCTTAATAATGTAGCAATTAATTTAGATAGTTAAATGGAAAGCGCACTACGCTGCTAAATAAATAATAAATAAATATGAAGATTAGGCGTTTGCTTACTAGTTTGGTCTCAAAAAATTTTAATTTCAATTATGAGCAGTATATATAATACTAGCTGACTGAAAATTTTTGATAAAGATGTTTAGTACTTTTATATGTAATCTTCTAACGACTGCAAATATTTCATTTTAATAATGCTCGTTAGTCTGATTAAATGCCTCTCCTATTTAATCCGCTCCCAACTTAGATATTCAATAATGCCTTATTAGCTGAGGTCTTCTTCGTTAGGGAAAATCCAAACCAAATTGCTTAATCCTTACCTGGGTCGTTTGATCAGGTTGCTAATTGGTTTTATTGAATGTCACGCCCCCTATTCTAAAGCCTGGAGATGAAATTTCAAAATATCTCAAAAGTTCTGCTTTTACTCAGGTGAGCAACATCGTTTCCAAATTTCATGATTATTGGCTGACGCATTTCGTCACAAAGGCAATTTATCTGATTAAGTGCATATAAGCATTATAAGAATTAATAATTTTCGCGATTCTACCTTGTGCAGCTTGGTTTGAGTTATGGTATAAGTTTTATCCCCTCTTCGGCACCTTTCCTTTTTACAATGTAACAAAATTAGAAAAATCTCTTAATTGCGCTTAAATACTCCATAAAAAAGATATTCCTCAACTTTTTCGAGATTCTACATTTAGGCTTTGCTCGTATCTTTAATTCAATACGTAGCATGTTCATCTAGATTTTCTTGATTATAACATAGACCGTTTGGTCCGGGTGATGTTACCAGTTCTACCTCTTTTTTGACCTTTTTGGTGCATAGATTTATTAGTCTTTTAGTATTCAAAAAATATGCACATCTACTTGTATGTAAATTTTGACATGACGTGTAAATTCCGCCCACTGATCCAAAATGCAAAGATCGTTCGCATATTCATATTCGTATTGCTGAGTACTAACATACTTGGGTATCAAATTCTATCTCTCTAGGACAAAAATACAGTTTTGCCACACCACTTGTGCCCACTGATCCAAAATAAAAAAATCGTCTGCATATTGAAATTCATGTTGCCGAGTACTATCTGGGTATCAATTGTATCTCTAAAGCTCTAAAATAGGTCAAAAGATCAAAAATTAAAAAAAAATCCATATAGTACACTTACTGCCTACTAAATTTTAATTAAATCGGTTTAGGCGTAATTGAGAAACAAACATGCAAACAAACGGACAAACATTCACATATATAATAATAATAAGGATAGTTTTACATACATTTGTTTTCTAACTAATTGCCTGTAATGAATTAGCAACTTTTTCAATTTTCTTATATAGTTTGGTCTTCAGAAAATACATTACGTCTACGTGCAACAACAATGTATGTCCTGGAACTCACAACCTTTATCTACGAACGTCTTATAGTTGCACATTATGTTGCCACACTCAATGCAAACATGTCCTGCAAAGGTGGCTGTTATAATTTCAGCTTTTCGAAACAAACAACAACACATCACATGTGACACATAGAACGCTCCGTAGCATAATTTAGTGCTCATTTACTACCGGATGTCTTACGTAAAGCATTAATTGCATTACGGCATCGTTGCAACTGCATACGTGCAATAAAGACATACATAAACGGTCGTCCATAATAACACAACGTGATTTTGTGGTAATGCGTATGTTACTAAACTGCTTATGGAGTTGCACAATTCGAACGAGTGGTAAGTAAAGTCGGCACTTTGTGTTGTTGTTCAGCTACACTTCCTATGCCATTGCACCAAAGCAACTAACATGAATATATTTGCAAGATGTGTTATTAACATAAGTCGTGATCTATAAGTAACTATTATTTAAGGCAGCAAGTTTATTAAAGTACTTAAACATACTATAATAGCCATATGCCAAAATGATTTTCTAATAAAACACAATTTAAGTATTTATTTGCATTAAAACTAAATTTTTGCTCTTTTACCGTTGGCGCACAAACACCAAAAATGTAAAAAAAACGTAGAAAATATGCTGCAAAATAATGCCCTTTGACAATCAAAAGGATATGAAAGGCAAGTATAGTGGGATACACTGACACACGAAATATAACATTCCACTTCAAAGGAGGAAAATTAAAACATTGAAAACTTGTAAAAACATCGCTAATTTTTCAACAGCATGTTAATTCCTAGTTTGTCCCAGTTGTCCAATGTCATGATTATCATGCAGATAACCTTAACTTCAAACCCCTATTCAACAGTTTCATGATATAATCTACTCATAAACTAACTTTAGGAGTCATCGTTTTACAGTAGGCTCCATTAGGTAAATCTATAAGTAAAAAAAATATTAACTAACTGAATACAAAGTCCTGTTCACTTCATTCACAAGAGGCAAAAATACTTTTTTTAGTTCGGTGGAACTGCATAGCTTACTTAGTACGAAAAATATCACATTCGGAAGGGAACATTATTAAAATCTATATATATAAAAGGCTTGAGTGACTGACTGATCACTCCCTAGCCCAAACGGCTTAAGCTAGAACCGTGAAATTTAGAATGTAGGTTTTTTTTATTACGTAGGCGCGCACTAAGGAGGGATTTTTGAAAATTCAGACTGAAAGGGGGTAAAATGGGCGTATCACCGCCCCATACAACTGGAATTTTAAAATGACTGTATCTTTTGAACCGTTATAGGCACGAATTACATTTGGTACCTATATCGGTGGTATAAGAAAAAATACTTTGTTTGTGGAAAGTGGGCGGTGCCACACACCTTTCTTAAAAATAGTAATATTGGCCAAATAAATGGACCGATTGCAATTGAATTTTCTATGTGTGATACTGTCCATAGGGCCTCTAAAATAGGCTACATGAAAACATAATTAAACAAAGGGGCGTGGCACTGCTCACACAAACCCAAATTTCACATCTCACGACCCATTAGAGATATAAAGAAGAGATTTGATATATATGTTACTGGTACAAGGAGAATTGCGTCTCGCTGGAAAATGGGTGGTGCAACGCCCCTTTTGAAAAAACTGTTATGTCGGTCATATTAATAGAACGATTGTAATTAAAATTTCATATATTTAAAATTGGTTAACTAACTGATTGGGTGAAATGGCTGTATATAGGATGATGAAATTGGGGTAGTTGCACCCTTTTCGTGTACACGTCGGCTAAGAATGGATTTTGGAAAATTCGTACTTTAAGGTGTAAAAATTACCAATAAGGAATAAAACTTATACCATTACTCAGACAAATCGACTAATGTTATAATCGCGAAAATTAATAAAGTTTTTTTGAAATACAGTATTTATGGATAAAAAAATCAAAAAGGGATAAATATGTTACTGTCGCTCAGACCACACGGTAATAATATAATCATAATAATTAATACGAAGCAAGAAGGGTTTCCGAAATTAAGTGAATACTTGAGTTGTGCGGTATGAAGTAGTTTTTCAAAATTCGTTCTTTAGGTGTTAAAATAAAAGGGATAAAACTGATTCTATTGATTAGACCAAATGCATGTAATGGAGTTACGAAAATGTATATAGAATTGCTCTCTATAGAATTAGAGAGCCGTCAGATGAGGTTTTTAAAAAAATTTAGGTGTAAAAAGGTCGAAGAGGGATAAATGGACTTGCTTCCTATAGAATTAGTGAGGCACCAGTCCATTTAGTTGGGCGATTCGAATATATTATTCGAAATACTTACTTTAAAGGATAAAAAGGGACTTAATCGGTACAATATCACAGACCAATAGGTTAAAGTTGCAATCACATAAATGGGGTGTTCGTTCGTCTTATCAAGCGTTTGCAATTTACCTGTATTGCTTAAATTCGTAAGAAGATTTATTGTAAGTACCGGTGAAGCAACGCGAGCCGGGAAAGCTAGTAAATTTATAAGATTTAGGCTTTTACTTTACGCGTTTTTACTTAATACTTAAAACAAAAACATCGAAAGAAATATGGGAGAGCATCTCGAATTTCGATGAGTTGATATTGTATTGATTCCCGCATAAAGATATCCACAAGGCAACCTGGATATATCCTGATCAAAATACAAGAAACCAGATTGATCACGTGTTAATTGATGGAAGGAATGTCTCAAGCGTTATGGACGTGCGTGCGATGCGCGGTGCAAACAATGACCCGAATCACAACCTAGTTGCAGCCAAGGTACGCACGCTATTAAGCAGTGCTAATAACACTCGTAAACATACGCAAAGGAAACTAAACATCACAAAGCTGCATACCACCGAGATAGCCAATGCCTACTCCAACCAACGCTCTCAATTACTTCAAACCAACCTCCCTAATTCTGATGTTCCCGACACTCAATGACAGCATATTGAGAATTCTATGACCACTGTCGCAACGACCGTACTGGGTTATAAAATACCATGCTCAGACAAGCCCTGGTACGATGAGGAATGTCACGAAATGTCTGAAGAAAAGGATGCTGCATACAAGGTAAAACTGCAGTCAATGGCGTTATAATCAGAAGACGAGGGAGCTGACAAACCCTCTGATACGTGCTCCGCTCGTTACCGAAGGTAGCATAAGTGACGAAATCAGCCAATCATCGACGATAGAGTACGATGAGTGTTCTATGTCATGCGCTTAAGAAAGGCGATCAAAATGTGTATCGCAGGATCAGCCTTTTACCTATTGCCCATTTTAGCGAACCTGATTTGACCTTATTAGTGTGGCTTTAAACCTTGTAAATCCCTACCGACCAGATATTCACACTACGACAAATCCTGGAGACGACCCAAGAAATGCAGATAGATACGTACCCTCTTTTCATCGACTACAAATCTGCATTCGACAGTACAATACGAAAGAAACTATTAGATGCTATGGCTGAGTTTGGTATCCCAGCGAAGCTGATATGACTTTGCGGGATGACATTGACTGACATTAGAGTCAGTGAAGACTTAGGTCTTCATCGAAAATAAGCACAAATCTTACAGAGAAATTTTCTACCAAGCGATGCTTCAAAAACGGCGATGGTCATGCGGATGGCAGCATTAAACTCGACTGGCACCATCTATAAAAAAAGCCTCATGCTACTCGCGTATGCGGATGATAAAGATGTCATTTGCCGAGGAGTGCGGGATGTTATTCCGGCCTTTTCGAGCATTGAAAAGCAGTCGGCAGAAGTGGGTCAGGTGATTAACAAAAACTTAAAAATTTGTTTCAACGAACAAAGTGTTTACTCGTTTGGGACACTGCGTGAACGTTGACAAGAAGAAGAAGATGTTGTCTTCTTTGGCTTCGCTTTAAAAAAAAAATGTCAACTTGGAAATCAAGTGTTATCTTAGCTTGGTGTGACGAACTAACTACAAAGCGCAAAAGACCGAAGCGCTTGGAATAATTTTCTACGTGCGGCTACTGATAGATAAGTTTATGTTGTTGCTGCCATTAAAGAAGAACGTAAAGAAATCAAAAATCGGTTAAGAATTGACTGAGTAATAATAAGTCCGAAAACCCGGTTTTTGAACCGTAGGTCAAGATTTTGAGGGTGTTAGGACACTTTGGTATACAGAGTCATGTTGTACTCGACCAGACCCACGACCAGTTCCTAGTGACTGTCTCAGAGTGTAGTTAGAGGGCTACACATTTTCGAAATGCGTAGTTTTAGATCAGAAAGACTCCAAAAAGGGATAATACTGTTACCACCACCTAGGTAAAACGGGTGAAGCCCCAATCGCAAAAACTTATATAGAGAGCTGCCTAAAGAGATTTTTCGAAATTCTTACTCTACCCCTAAGAGTAAAGCCTAAAGCCGAAAAAGGGATAAAACTGGTAATATCACCTAGAAAAAACTGCTAAAGGTAAAGTCGGAATATTAAGATGAACACTTATTTGTTTCTAAATTTGTGTGATCGCTTATAGCGTGTTCAAAACCAAAACCAAAACCATCTAACCGTTTTTTTTTCTCCAAAACCATATGCCGGTTTCTTCATAAATGCTCATACCCAGTTTAACCGGTTTTTCAAAAAGGAGTATTTCTACAGAACATTGCCAGGGTAGTTCTAGGCATGTCGGCATATAAGGTTATTTAGTTTTTACCGATATTAATTTAATTTTGTGATCACAATACAATAGTTGTGTAATCACTTTAGTGATAGTAGTGAACTTATCTCCTACTCTAAGCGTCCAGTTGTAAAATGAGTTTAATATTTTATGCAATAGATGCCGTAATTCTAAACCATGCCAAGTAAAATGTTAGTTTTACAGACAACAATTTTCGCCACATGTCACACTTCCCATGACTCATTTTGCATGTCATTATCAGGGCCAACAAAAGTATGCAATGCATACTTGCATATGCAAATGCATTTTACAGAAAAAACTGCTATAGGTAAAGTCGGAATATTAAGATGAACACTTATTTGTTTCTAAATTTGTGTGATCGCTTATAGCGTGTTCAAAGCCAAAACCGAAAACCGTCTAACCAGTTTTTTTTCTCTAAAACCATATGCCGGTTTCTTCATAAATGCTCATACCCAGTTCAACTGGTTTTTCAAAAAGGAGTTTTTATACAGAACATTGCCAGGGTAGTTATATGCATGTCGGCATATAAGGTTATTTAGATTTTCCCTAGTCTTACCGTCATGTTTTGGGGGTTTATGCATATAAAAGCATATTTTGTGATTTTCAGTTTTTTTTTATTATTTTTTTTTTCTTTTTGTATATATTTTTTGCAGTTTATACAACACCTGTTTATTTCTGTAAGATAGAATGATAATCTTTCATATAATTTCATTGAAAGATAAAGATAATATCTATAATTTTTCGCAACTGGCGACGCCTATCTTTTGTTAAAGAATTAATATCATCTACAAAGGCTGTATTTTTTAAATATGCTTATATTAAGGATTCCGTCATCAAGAATTTCAATGAGTTCTACCTAGCGTTGCGTTGCCACCAGTTGTGAGTTGTGAGTTAGTGTAACAGTAAGGAGGGTGAAGCAATGCGTACTTCCAAAGAGAAATAGTCAATTAGCGTTTAACTTTTTAAATATGACAAAGCGAAAAAAAACTTTTTACGTTGAAAAAATGGGCGGTGGAACTTTTAAATCTTACTCCCTCAGAAGCCATATAAATTTGAAAAAATTACGTTTTTTCACATATAAAACACTAAGCCAGTTTTTGTAATGGGCGTTTGACATTAAATATTTACCATATACCTTTTGTGAAAGTCAACAGCCCCTCAGAACCTTCTGTTACAGTTACTCAACAAATAATATGATAATTTTGTCCCATTGAAATAGAGAACCTCCCATCCGAGTTCCCGGAGCTTCTGGCGTGTCACCAAAGATGTGTGTGGCCTGGCGTTGTCCTGATGGAAGACAATTCGGCCTCTGTTGATCAAAGATGGCCTCTTCTGTATGAGTGCTGCATTCAAGCGGTCCAGTTGTTGGCAGTACAGGTCCGAATTGAGCGTTTGGCCATAGGGGAGCAGCTTATAGTGGATGATTCCCTGCCAATCCCACCAAACACACAGAAGAACCTTCCTGGCCGTCAATCCAGGCTTGGCAGCTTCACCGCTTTTCGACCACGACCGTTTGCGCTTCACGTTGTCGTAAGTGACCCACTTTTCATCGCCAGTCACCATCCGCTTCAAAAACGGGTCGATTTTGTTGCGATTCAGAAGCGATTCGCATGCACCCATACGGGCAAAAATGTTTTTTGCGTCAAGTCGTGTGGCACCCATACATCGAGCTTTTTATTGAATCCAAGCTTCTTCAAATGGTTTATAACGGTTTGATGACTCATGCCCAGCTCTTGGCCGATGCTACGGCTGCTATTATGCCGGTCTCTTTCGATCAATTCAGCGATTTTATCGCAATTTTCGATGGCAGGCCTTCTGGACCGTGGCGTATCTTCTATCACCTCTGCACCAGAACGAAAACGTTGAAACCATCGTTGTGCGGTGGAAATGGTCCATAAACTGCACAAATTTTATTGGCAGCATGAGATGCATTTTTGCCTTAATTGTAGTAGTACTGTAAAATATGCCGTCTTTTCTCTTTATTTTGCTCCATGTTTGCGACGCTATAACTCACGAACGACTAAAAACAAACAACAATAAATCAAACACGTGTCAGCGCGTGAAAAAAGAGCTTTCCAAAAAGCTCTAGCGTGAACCGATGCGACGAATACAAATAGAACTACGCGCTTGCAAAGACAATCTTGCGGAAATACCACAAGACTTTTTTGACAACCTTATATAATTGATTTACTTTTTGTGGCAAGATTTTTTGGTAAATAAAAGAAAAACACTTTCCTTTGAAGTGAGACACAAACAAATATCTTTATTTTGGAAAACTTCAATACATATAGGTAATTCACATTTCGCACATACAACAATATTATTTTATTCAACTTCCAACATAGGTATACTACTTTTAAAAACATTTTTGCAATTTGACAATATTTTGGTGTGCAGCTACTTGTAATAAAAACAAAACAGATAATGATATCAATTATTATGACAAGATGCGAAAATGATTGAAAGGAACAAATCATATGGTGAAACTTATCCCAATCTTATTATTAATTAGATGTCAATAATTTGTGAATCTAGGTTTGCGTCCCTACTAGCGTACGTATGAAAGATATTTCTGTACGGGAAAAAGTACAATTAATATTATACGTGATTTAGGATATTTTAAAAACATTTTAATGTATGAAAACTAACTCATATATTAGATGTATCCGTACAGGATAATTAATTTTACTGGCACAAAAATTTATTTTTTTGACAATATACATCTACTATCAATGTGGCAACATACGAGTTATAGGAATTTGACATTCATCTTGCTTGTCGGACTTAAGTTTGATATTGGAAAACCAACTTCACATCTTCCTTTTTAATTTCAACTCTGATCACACCAAGTTTAAATAATTGTAATCCTCAACGATCCCAAAATCCTTCAATAAACGAAGAAAATTACTGTAAGTTGCAATAAAATTGTGGAAAAAGTATTTTGTTTCGAGCACCAGTTTGTAATTATACAGGAAAAAGTGAAAATAACCTGTCAGTGTTTTACGTTCGGCAACTACCTTACACCAGAAAGCTACAACAACTTTGTGCTAACCAAATACTTGATAGCTACCAAAATCGTGCTGTCCATCGGACAGCCGAAAAAATACTAGGTTAAACCTAATCCTAAGTTGGGACATCGCACCAACTCAACGTGCTTCTGGTTTATACGCGGTTTGACTAGTCCAAACTCTAGCCACGATACACCAACATCGGTATCGCCCCAGTTGAGACTCACGTGGAATATATATATATATATGCTATATTAAAGTAGCTTTCTAAAATAGGTAAGTTTATAAGAATCGGTGAAAAAATGAATGAGTTATGCTAAATTTTGTAATAACAAGTTCGCGTTATTTTGTGGTTTTTCCTTAGAGTGTGTGTGTCACTTTGTACAAATACATATGACGTATACGTATCCCAACAAGTAATTCGTACTACATATTCAAAAGAATGTCGAAAAATATATTACAAAAATTATCATAACTCATTAATTTTTCCACCGATTCTTATAAACTTACCTATTTTAGAAAGCTACTTTAATATAGCATAATACAAAAATAAAAAATATACATTGCGCTGCTTCATGATCAACTGAGAGCGTTGAGAAAATGAGAATTCGCAATTTTTTTTCGAGGTTGTTTTGCTTAAACAGCCGCCGTATCACTATTTTTTAATCGATTTTCAAAATTCTTTTTTTTTAATAAAAGGTGAAAGTCATAGCTTACAACAGATATAAGCCTTTGAAGATCGGTTTACAAAGAGAAGACTTATGAATTTTGGAACTTGTAATATTAGGAATATCGCCATTTCACTTAATTTGCTATAAAAACATTACATAACGAAGTGACCGAGAAAAACTAAAAGTATCACTTTACTCTATGGACTCCAGTCTAACAGAAATGCTACATGAGAACCCCTGTATATTTTTTTCCTTCACATTTGTATCACTGTGTTATTGAAAGTAATCTATATATATAAAAATGGTGGCAAAAATGTATAGTAATTCATCAATTGAGAACGGCTGGGCCGATTTTGCTCAAACTTTTTTTAAGTTGTTCGTTTTTGTGAGAAGGTTTATGTGAAAGAAAATTTTGGGAAAATCTTCCGGAAAAGTCGGAAAATTGGAAAAATCTAAAATTGCCTTTTTGTATGGAATTTTGTGTGCGATGTAACAGCGAACAATTTTGGATTATTATTCCGAAATGACTTTCCGAATGGGAAATAGAAAAATTCTCGGTGGAAAAACTCGAAAAATTTTTACTTTTTCGGAAACATTTTGCACCGCAAATTGAATTTTTGTATTACATTTTGTGTGTAATTGTTCCGTTGTGGCTTTTCGGTTGGAAAAATAGAACATTTTTGTTGGAAAATTGTGGAAAATTCCAAAAATTTAAATATTTGTTTGACGAAATTTTACGGATAATTATTCCGAAATGACTTTCGAATGGAAATATAGAAAAATTCTTGGTGGTAAACTCGGAAAATTGCGGAAAAAACTAGAAAATTTTGATATTTTCGACGAAATTTTTCATTGTATCTTTTGATGATTTTAAACGACGTAAAGATGAAAAATTCGTTATGGTGCTTGAAAAATTTCGGAATATTGTGAAATTTATTATGTTAAAGATTAAATGCAAAATGGTCGAACAATTTTAAAATCTTCTGCATAAGCATAATGCATTGGTCCGATTGTTCAAGACCGCACTGAATACAATGCATTATAACGTCCACAAAATCATTATCAGAGCAGACAAGAGACCCTCTGGATGCCATGTAAGACAATTCAATGCTCCCACTATAAATGAAGACGCAGTGCTGATTGTTGCGGAGAATGTGGAATCACGCGATATTGTTCTCAAGCTTTGGGATGGTGGACAAGTTGCACGAGATGGCTGACGACATTTGCACAGAGTTGTTGCGTGGGGCAGAAAAACACATTTTTTAATATTTTGTTTTGTTTATGTTTATTGTCTCAAGGACAGTTCACCCAAAACGTATGGGCCAGTACCATTAAAGGCGGTTCACCTGTTGCATTGTGTTGGTGGGTTGGTTGGTTGTTGTCGTCATCTCTTCGTAAGTGATGAAGGCCAAATAATCAATAGGGCAGGTGGCCAAGTGGAAGTGAGACGCGCTACCTAAATGAAAATGGTTTTAGCACATTCATTCATTAGGATAGTAAAAAAATACTCACCACTAAATTCCACTACACCAATCAACAAATGTGTGTGTATTAAAGTACACACACATGTCCGTACGCCTGATACGCGACTAATGGCCTTGGAGTGGCTTCCATCTGACCGGGGGTGGACCAAAAAGTCAAGCCCGTGCGTATTTAGGTTTATGTACTCCTTGGGATCCAGGTTTTATTTGGGGTTAGCGTTGGAAGACTCCAATAGGTTATAAGTTAGTCGTGCCACTTGATTCCAGGACAGGTTTTAACAGTAGGCTGAAAGAAAAAAAAAGAAAATCAGAGGATTAGAGAAATGGATACAAAGACAATATAAAAAGAAAAAAAGTTATACATATCTTGTTAGGAAAGGAAAATATTGTAAATTGTAAAAGGCCGGCACGTGTTGTAAGCAGATAGAGAAAGGAAGTTAATGATCAGGAAAAAAAGGAGTAGGATCGGCAACGATAAAAGAGTAGTAGAGGAGAGTTGCTACCTGCAAAAAAAAAAGGTACGAGGAAAAACAACACTGGAAAAACAGCTGAAGTCTAAAGCGGGAAAAATTTGTATTATGTACCAACTTATATATAGATGGCAGCGACTGCAAATTGATTTTTAAATCAAATACATAAAGAATACGCGGGACAAATCGCCGTATAAAAGGGCTTTCGAGCAAATGAACGGGAAAATAAAGTTCCGAACGGTCGAACCGCTGAGACGAGTACCATACACCGTGCGTTTAAACTTTTTAATACGGTTTAAACACAAAGAAATAAAATAAATAATCGTGTTCCCACAAAGAAGGAAACGCAGTACAAACTACAAACTAAAATAAATTACCGTGATTTTTGTGTTTCCGGTCCATTCTCTGGAGGATAGTTTATATCTTGTGTATGTGGTGTAGAGATTTTGAAGTAAGTGATGTCGTGGTGTGCTATTGGTTTTGTGTAATGTATGTTGTGTGCATTTGTTGTTTTAGCACGCCAACCAACCGCCAAAATTTTCCTATCTGCTGGACCCCTACCAACTCGGGGCCAGCAGTTACATTTTGAGGTCGAGACATATCTGGTGTCCGACAAATCTAAGGCATATTGGTGAGGTCCCGAAGACGGTCCATATAGCGACAAGTCAGATGCGCACTTGCTGGTCTGCAGATTTGTAAGCTGAAATCAAAAATTAGTAATGAGTATCTGGACAATAAGGTAACAAAAAAATATTGATACGTACCGAAAAGGGAGAGAGATCAGCGTCCGCGGGAACTGAAAACTAAATAATATCAAATGAAATAAGAAAGAAAATAATGTATAAATGTTGTGTCGTTTGTGATATCCAAAAATAATATATGTATATATTAGGGCGTTTCACTAAAAAAAATTTGCAACTCTTGAAGCGGAATATTACAGCTTGTGATCTAAAAGAATTTCGAAAATTTTTTGGGATTTTTTGAAGATGGGTATGGGGTCGCTGAAATTGATTTTATCAAAAAAATGAGGTTATGGAGGAAAAAATTTTATATTATTTTTTTCTGGTGCTTTTTGTTCATACAACCAAACAATTCTCTTAGCAAGGATTCGATCCCACGCCAAAACAATGATTGATGTGAAAAATTATTATATTATGGACCACTTTGATAGTCTTAAAAGTGAAAAATTATTTTTCCTAGATTTTAAACCTCGATAACTTGAAAAGTTTTCAAAATTTTTTCAAGATGTAAAATGCGTTAGAAAGAGAATTTAGATACCTTTATTTTGGTATATATAAGTTTATATCTTACTTCTGAAAAATGTTGCAAAAAATAAAAAATAGACAAAAAAAGATATTTTTTATTTTTAAATTCACACTATTTGAATTTGAAAATATTTGAAATAGGCCCTTTTTTAAATGTAACAAAATTCATAATGCATAATTTTGTAACCTCAAACAGTAAAAGGGTTTTTGATGAATTAAAGTTGCCCACTTCCTTTTTTCGAAAGATACACTTTTATTTGAAAATGATGATGATTTTGTTTCTTCAAAGAAAAAGCTAGAAAAACTATGTGTTGTGAATGATTTATCAGAAAGAGGCGTGGCGTCGACTACAATATATAACAAAAAAATTACAAAGAATGAGGATGATTTTCAAAACTTATTGTTTAGAGTTGATAACAATCAAAAAATTATGTCTAATGTTAACAAAAATGTTATTGAAAAAGCTCTGAAGAAACCAATTTGAAAATACTTCCACAGTTGTTCCACATTTAGTGGTTAATGTATTGTAATTTTAGATACAAATTTACTTTTTAATTTTAATTTGTTCATTAAAAATGTTGATTTTGTTTATTTAATATCTTTTGATTTTGTATGGGAATACAAATATATTGATGATATTTTTACTAAAGCAATGTATTTTAGAAGTTTTTTTTTTACTTAACCAAGAACGAAACATAATGAGATACTTTTAATTTTCATAAATTTGATAAATAAAAAAAAAAATCTCAAACTTTAATTTTTTTCTTATATTTTTCCAACAAGTAAAAATAAATCTATGTACCGAATGAAAGGTAATTTAAAGTCCTTTCCAACGCATTTTACATCTTGAAAAAATGTTGAAAACTTTTCAAGTTATCGAGGTTTGAAATCTAGGAAAAATAATTTTTCACTTTTAAGACTATCAAAGTGGTCCATAATATAATAATTTTTCACACCAATAATTTTTTGTCGTGGGATCGGATCCATAAGAAGAGAATTGTTAGTTGTATGAACAAAAAGCACCAGAAAAAAATAATATAAAATTTTTTTCTCCATAACCTCATTTTTTTGATAAAATCTATTTCAGCGACCCCATACCCATCTTCAAAAAATCCAAAAATTTTTTCGAAATTCTTTTAGATCACAAGCCTTAATATTCCGCTTCAAAGAGTTGCAAAAATCGCAAAAAACGCGTTTGGTGAAACGCCCTAGTATATATACGTGTTAGAGTGAAGTTTGTAAAGATCGTTAACGCCAGGTTTTTAGTTGAATAAGGAGACAGAGTTTAGAATATCGGCTAGAAGGAGGTAGAGAACGTGAATATTAGTATATGATCAAGGAATGAGATCAATTTAGCCTCGAGTTTAAAGAGCTCATTCAACCAGGTTCTTTTATGTATTTATGTGGTTATTAAGTCCACGATTTCAAAACCCTTCTAGTGGTGTTTGAAGGCTAACATTTGTTTGCTCCGTTGGTTTAAATATGATACTGGTGTTAGTGATTTGTTAGGTACAGTTCAGATTTATGTTCTGTGAGAAAATTAATGTATTTAGGGAAGAGAAAACGAAAATAAATGTTAATTGTTAATTGTAGTATATAAAAAAAAATATGTTGTGCTAAATTTATTAATAAGAAGGGAAATCAATAATGAGGGGAGCGTGAGTAAGAGTGTGTGGTTTAGTGGGAATCCTTCGAAAGTGTGAACAAGGTAAAAATAAGGATTCATGGAAGGGAGGGCAAGTGCGAGAACGAACACCAAGTTCTCTAGATCGATGTGGTTTGTTAATTTGTTTTAAAGTTTTTGTATTGTCGTGTTCAGTGTGTTTTATTACTCATAAAAATTTCATGTTCGTGCCCAGTGTTGAGATTGGAACGGGTTCAAACCCTCTGGGATACCGCTGGCTGCTGGGGGACCAATCATCACACACAGCCAAAAAGGTGCACATAACAGAGTTCGCACGACAGCATCCAATTTCGATCTTGAAATTACGTGTACGTGTACGATTCAATGATGAAGGTTGATGATGATGGAACGGAAGCATTTACTTTCTCTATGATCCCGGTGGGACAGACAAGACATTCGTAATTTCTTTGATTCTGGCAACAATTCGGTCAAGTTCGCAATGAGTTAGCTGTTGCATTTTCTGGTATTGCTTCCACATTGGTAAAAGGCGGTCGAACTGCACATTCCGCTTTCTTCTCACGGTTGACCAACTATTCGACAGAATTTTTGAACTCTCTAGATGAATAAATCGTAAGGCCAATCATTGGAAATTTGTGGAATCAACCTCGAATTTCCCTGCTTTTGCGTTGTCTTTTTGCATGTTGGCAAACAGTCTTCATTGTTTGTTTTTACCGCCGGAAACAAATCGAAAAACATTGTATATCAGATCGCTTTTCACAGATTTCGATTAAATTCAAGTAAATCAGATAAAACTTGAACTATCTGTGTTTTACTGATATATAAAGGCGTTACCTTAGCAGCGAGACGAATTTTGCCGGGTCCAAAGTTGTATGGCAGAACAACGTTTGCCGGGTCAGCTAGTATAACATATATTATCAACATTTTTAAGAAACTGA